>BMAW01113802.1:120196-187401 GCA_019974015.1 Nephila pilipes
TGATTAAGCCAAAGTGATTACAGAAAATCACTAACTAACTTATTGGCACTTTTAACCAAGAAATTGGCTGCGATTTTTTATCACCTTGATTTATTGAACTCAACAATTTGTTTCAATTTGAACATTAACTGATTCAAATAAAAGCGAAATCAAAACAGCTTTTAATATTTGATGAGGATTATTTTCCGGTGGCGAAGTAACAATGTTAAAAACCCTCTGTTACAGCACACTAACAACGTTAAATATTTTGTTTCTTCAACGGTAATTTTGGCTGAGTGGAACTGAGCTTCTACATTAGGAAACCACAAACCTGGTGTGTTAGTTTAAAAATGTAGAGGCTTGACCGAGACCGCAGCAATCTGCGGTAAAGAAGGGTTCTCAATATTGCTTGAATTCTAGCTAGGATCATTTCTCGTTGAAGTTGCCATGTCGATGACGAGTTAATCCTAATGAGAAGAAATTCTATACTGCTGTTTGTAGAAAATGCAACACCATGAAAGAATCATCAGAATCAAATGAAATTTAATGCAGAAACGACTTGTACTGATACAAATAAATGATGAAATTTTCAAAACAAAAGAAACAAATTAAGCGTCCGAAATCAGTATTTGGTGCAGCCACCATGCGCTGCAATAAGTGCTGCTATACGACGTGGCATGGAGTCAAACAGATGTTGAATATCTGCTTGAGGAAGAGAATTCCATATCGCTTGTATGCGCAACCAAAGTTCGTCTTTGGAAACTGCAGGACGCGGATCACGAGCGAGACGCCGACCAACCATATCCCACACGTGCTCAATAGGCGACATATCCGGTGAATAAGCAGGCCAAGGAAGAAGTTGCATGCGTTGTGCTGAACAGAAGTCTCGAACAGTCCGCGCAACATGTGGGCGTGCATTATCCTGCTGAAAGATAGCTCCAGGGATGCCTTGAAGGAAAGGAACGACTTCGGGCTGTAGCACTTCACGGACGTACCTGTTGCTATTGAGATTACCCTCAATTCGTATCAAATTGGATCGTCCATGATACGAAATCGCACCCCAGACCATAACTCTGGGTGTTCGACCACTATGTCGTTCAATAATACACTCAGGAAGGCAGCGTTGACCGGCATAACGTCTAACACGAACACGGCCATCATGGGTCCACAAATTGAAGCGTGATTCATCTGAAAAGACAACTTGGTGCCAATCAGCTCGCCTGTCTCTGTGCTCAAGAGCCCACTGCCGACGCAGCCGTCGATGATTCGCCGTGAGGGGAATCCTGTATAAAGGCACCCTTGCACGCAATCCACGGCGCAGCAGACGACGACGAATTGACGAAGCCGACAATTGTACACCTGTAGCAGTAGACCAACGTGCTACCAGCTGCCTGGAGGAAGCTGTGCGATCATTCACCGCCATGCGGAGCAGGTGTCGATCATCGCGCTCTGGCGTCACCTTCTGTAGTCCAGTGCCTGTTTTTCGAGTTGTTCGGTGCTCGTCGGTCCACTGCTTCCAAACTCGCATCACTGTGGAACTGTTCCGCTGCATACGAGCTGCTATTGCGCGATAGGAAAATCCTCCTTCTCGAAGGCCGATTATCCTCCCTCGTTCAAACTCCGTAAGTTGCTTGAATTTCTTATTCTTCCGTCGTGGAGGCATACTCAGGTCTCACTAAACGTTTGCCACTAACAAATAATCATAGACTTTTTTCAACGTCCCGCTACAGCACTTTATTTATACGCTTTCAGCATCAATTCAGAGGGCGCTGCGCGCGCCGCGCACGCGCGATGGCTCTGAAACTTTATTAATTTGCATAATATCCTATAATTGACATTTGCTGCGAATTTCATTTGATTCTGATGATTCCTTCATGGTGTTGCATTTTCTACAAACAGCAGTTTATATTGTGTGTGTGTGTGTATGTGCGTGCGTGTAAGTGCATGCGTGTGAGCTCGTGCATATGTGTTAATTTCTTCTTCATGCACCCTATTTCCCACATTTTTTTAAAAATTTAAGTAAAAGAAATGTGAAATGTATCTCTACATTCTTATGCAAAAAGCATTTTCAGTATTTAAAAATACTTTTAAATATGCTAATCTACATGGATTAAGTTAATGTGACGTCAAATAAAACATTTGAATTACACTGAAATAGTTACTATATATAATTCCCCAGTTGTTTTAAAAACTTCTGCTTCTGATGAAAATGCTCTCATAAAAATCTTTCTAACTTTTTAAATAACTTCAAAAAAATTTTAAAACATAGATAAAATTAAAACTCTGTAAGATATTCAATACCTATAAAACCTTATAATCCATATAAATAATTTACTGCAAATTATGTTACACTTCTGAACATTATAATGTGAATCAAATATGAATGTTTTATAAAGAGTGTTGCGCAATTATATATATTATAAATACACACACACGCACACACACACACATATATATATATATATATATATATATATATATATACATACAGAGAGAGAGGGGGAGAGAAATTTCCTTATTTACCATTACATTTCGAAAATAATTTTAAAAGTTTTATTGTGAAATAAATTCTGTGTTTTCATGATTATTTACTTTTTAATTTTATTTTCTTTCAAATAGGTTATTGCTAAATCATATCGGAGGCATACTATTGATTTGTTTATATTACTGGGCCATCTGTTCCATTTGATAAGTAGAGATGACCTGATTTCTCCAGGGTGAGATGATTGTATTGTTAGACTAATTCTAAACAAAAGTATCGTCTATAGCAGCTTATCACTAATTTAGCATTGATTCATCAAAGACATTTCTAAAAAGCCAATGAACTCCCCAGCTCAGAGAGATGAAGAAATACGTTACAAAGTGGCAATTTAATACTATCATTAGCTTGATGGAAAACTATTAGACTCATGAGTCAATTAAACGCTATAGTTATCAGACTGCTAAATTGGTAGTTTATGATAGAAATGAGAAAAGTACAGGATCTATAAAGTTAAAAATAAGAGGTTCAATCATCTTAATAAGAGTCTAAAAGTGAATGAAAACACCCCTAAATAGTGACGCTATTCCATAAAAATAGAAAAAGGGGGATGAGATCGAAATAGTAAATGTATTGAATGCAAAGAAGACTGAAAAGGCAGGGATAAAATGTCAAAGTTAGCTTTTCCAGTATTGCGTCAAATTCGACGTCATGTCTCGCCCCCATTTAATTTTCTTTCTTTCTTTTTTTTTTTTTTGCAAACTAGTAATGAAAAAAAGTACTTAAGGAGTTTTACTTTAAACTGCAGAAAAGGTCAAAACATCACATCGTTTTAAGGACTGACAATAATTTCAACAGAAACGTAGCTTCCCTGCCCGCTTTGACAAACAGTTCCACGGCTTTTTTAAACCGTTATAGTGATCTGTTGGTTATAGATTTGAAGGGTAAAAAATGATAATAACTCAAACGTTGCGATATGCAGAATTATCTTTAAGAAAAATAAAATAATTAAGCTAAAAAAAAACTCTCTTTCTCTTTTTAAGTTGTCGCAATCATTTGAAAACTGAATTTCTATATTTTTTTTTACATCAAAATCACTTCTATTTTGATTTTTCCCGTAAAATATTCTATGAAGAGGAAGTGAAAGCCTGCTGGGCTATTTTGAATACTTGAAATTGCACCTGTTTCCTCCTGCACCTGTTTCTGTTACTGCAGAATGTTGCATTAATATTATGAAACAATAGGATTTCATATTAAGTATTTCTGTAAGAAAAACAACACGAACTTAACCTTTGAAATGCATTAATATATTTAAAAGAGAATTTTTTAAAAAGAAATTTAAAAACAGAATTTGGAATTTTCCTCCGAAAAGAAATCACACTCATTCAAATGAATGGCTGATGTATACGAAAAAATATTTCCACGCACTGACGTAGGAGGGGGGGAAGGAATCTCCGTTTGCAACGACAGCTGTTTTCGCAACATTTCATAAGAACAGTATACAAAAAATATTTATCTAACAGATTAGCGACTTGAAAATATTTTTCAGATATTTCTTTCAGAGGGAGAAGGAAGGGGAGTGAGCAAAGTCAAATATCGTTTTGAATCACCCCAACATTCCAGTGATTCCACAAAATTTCACTTGCCGTTAATATCAGATTTCAAATATACCGAGCAAAATGTTAAAAGAAAAACATAAAATTCTTCATCTGTTTATGTTTAGGTATTTTTGAGTTAGTTCATTGGTTGTGGAAGGTTCCAGATAGTCGTTTGGGTTTAACGGCCTTTTTCATGATTTCGCAGCTGTCACTTCAAGCGTCCCCATCGATTCCCATTCGAACATTCATCTGCGTTTGATTCAAATCTGGAGTTGCAAACATATGTCCTAGGTGAACGACCATCAACAAACGAAAACAAGCCATTCTTTGCGACACTAAAAATGATTTGTTTGTATTTCTCTTACCGCCACATGATTAGAATTCATGAATTGATTTTAAAACATAATTAAAAATTTTCTTTTTTGAAAAACAAGAAAAAACTTTTTATTTGATGTACAGTTAATTCCTAATTGTGTATTGACATGGGATCCAATTTGAAACGTAATTGAAGTTAAAGACGAGTAAAACAAAAATATTCTGCTATCATGTTTTTTTTTTTTTTTTTTTGTCTGTAAAACTATTTTGTAAGCTACTTTTTTTTTTGTAACTACTAATAATTTACAAGAAGCCTCCGCAGTAGCCAGGTGGTCACAGTCGTGTGCTCATAGATGGCGCTGTTTCAGTCGAATGGTGGTATCGAATTCTGATTCCGCTAAAGATCCGAATTGTAGGGGATCTGATTCACGTTGGATCTGTCCAGGCACAAAACTATCAAGTTGGTGTGTTGTTGAAGTTTGGAGAGTGAGAATTTTGACCACGGTTCAAAATTACTTCACCGTAAAAAAAAAAAAAAAAACCTCTCTTTTTTTTTTTTAAAGCGGTAGATAATAGCAAAAAAACCCCTCCCCCCCCCCCGAAATGTTTCTAATTTTTTAAGCTAACAAAAGCAGGAGTTTTCAAGAACTCGAATCATTCAGATAGGCACAAACCAATCAAAATTAGTAATTCGTAAAAGCAACTGATGTAAAAAATTATTCTTTCCAGGCAAAAAACATTTTTTTCCCGCTAATACAAATATACTGTATAATACATATGCAATCCTATGAATATGACACAAACACATTTGACGGATTATTTTAAATTATTGTTTAAAATTTCTCTTCAGCCCTTTTGCAAATAGTTTTATAAATTCAAAATGGAGGTTGAAATACATTTTTGAGATTTAATTATTAAAACTTGGACTCCTCAAAAAAAAAAAAAAAAAAAAAAAAAAATTTGTCTGTAGAGTGATAGCATGCAAAAACAATTATTTTATAAGTACGTTTTCGTACTGTTCCATTTGAAGGTGATTGAAATACATATAAGCGTTGTGCTTTGTCACATATATTTTCTCTCAGATGCAATGAATAAGGAAATTACAATAGTGTAAATCTAATTGTTCATAATATCTGTATGGTTTCTAATGGCTTTAGATAACACCGAAGAAAGTCCTGTGAGTGTCAGCCCCCCATAAGGAATAATTTTAAGCGGGAAAATTCTTTAAAAGGAGTATAAATTATAATTGCAAATATTGAAAAAATTAAAAAAAAAATTTATTTCCGTATTGTTGTAGATATGCATGACTTAATTTCAATCTGTAGGAGAATAGAAACAATTTAATTTAGAAATATATGTACAATTTCAGAATCTTTCTTTGACAAAGAATTTTTTTTTTTTTTTAATTTTATAAGTGACTTCTGAACATTTTTTACAAGGGCCAGAAAAAGGAGAAGCCATTATCTAATCAAATATAAAGATCATCATGCACAAGATCATCTGGATTGATTATTTTCTCAATTTAGGGAGCATCATATCTAATTTTATTTTCCTTTCAAAAGTTGTGTGTTTTCGGTGAGGCATCGGGGGATGGTATTGTATCCCGCGCAGGAGGAGAGGGATGTTGTTCTGGGAGTGCCGGCAGCGCTGTCCGAAGAAAAGTTGACCGGTCGTTTTCTTGCTATGCGTTAACCAACTAGGCTGAAAAGACGTCTCGTCCAGTAAGTTAGCAGGGCGTTTCAACTTCTGGCATTGTTGTAGAAGAGAGTCGCTGCATATTCTTTGTAAAGCTAATTTTCGTGCCTTGTCAACAAGATTATAATACTTATTCTTATTTATACATGATTCATATGGCAAGAGACCAAACAACAAGTATGCTGGTGAATATTTAGTTATTAAGGGTAAGATTAAACTATATTACTAATAACACTTTGTCAAATTAATTTTAGTTGAAGAATTTATTTAAATCTAAATCTTGTAACTATGGTTGCTGCTATTTCGCATGTTCCGCGTGTCGCATTCCCTCCCAACGTCTAGTAGTGCACACCCGAGCTCTTTAGTAAGTTTGCTGGTTAGCTATACATTGTGTGTCTCCCAATCGCACCAGATGGACCGTGCGCTTTTTAAAACGAACTTTGCAATTGTTTCTGAATAAAATTAGAGAAGAAAAATTGTGATAAAAGTTGAGTCCAATAGTGAGATATTCCCGTGGTAGTAGGGTATGATAAAAAAAACACTTATGGCAGTATATTCTTTGATATTTTTATGTACAGTAAAAGTATAAATCTTTATTCAGATGATCCAGCTCTGCGGGCTGGCCAGGCCTGGTCCAGAACATGCATAGTCACTAATTTGGTATTGATATCAATATTTAAGTGCATTGAACATTAAGGTTAAAATGTAGATTAAGGTGTAGGTTAATTGTACCATGGATTTGCTGTAGTATTATGTCTTTTACATTACTCACTGATATGTGATGTTTTACCACAAAATGATGTGGTATAATGGAAATTGTCGAGCAATTGTCAAGGATGCATTTAGTAGGGATTTGCTTTCACAATAACTTGATAATTTAAGTAAAAACCAGGATTGCAGGATTAAAATTATGTAGAGTAGATTTTGGAGTAGTTGTTTGTTGCATGAATTTTAAAAATGTAAGTTAACCAGTGGTACACTTATAAGATACTTTGATAATCACATTGTTTACCGGGAATAGTAGTAATTTATTTTGAAAATGAAATCTTGGTCTATTAAAGGGCTTAAAATCATGTCTGGGGAAAGGGCATTGTGTCAAGTTTTTTGGTCTATGTTTAGTTTGCCAATTTTGATATTTATCGATAGGAGAATTAAGTTTTTGGGCTCCAGTATTGCAAGGGTTTTCTAATTTTTTTTCTTCTTTGAGTTGAATTTTTAATAATTAAGTAGTTCTTGTTAATCAATAAATTGATTATTTTGAAAGTACATAAAAAGTTATTACCTTAAATGAACTAATCCATCTAATATCATTGGAGTGGATAATCCTAATTGCCTACCTTTTTCCACTTTTTCTTGAAAATATTGAGCTATTTCTTTTTCATTGAATGTTTTTGGTGAGAAATCTTTTAAGTTAGTTATTGATGCAGCAACATTTTTTTTCAATTAAGGAGCAAACGAATTCCCCCCAATTTTCAATTTTGTCATTACAATCAATATATCCCGTTAAGGCTTTGTTCTTCAACTAAATTGTGATGTTTGTAAATTTGAATAAATTATCCAGATCAATTTTTTGTTATTTATAATTAATTTAAAGTCATATATAATTTTAAGTATAAACTCACATTCTTAGAAACATTTGGGTCAAAAGAAATTAATTGAATAGATTTTGGTTTTGATTTTTAGAACTTTGAATTTCGGATTTTTTTATTTGTTTTGGTTCCTCCCTCAATTACATCGATAGAAATGTTACATGAAAGATAAATAAAATTAAAAATTTTAAATTTAGTTTAGAAATAACAATTTCTAAATATAATGTATAAACTGAAGATCTTAATTTACAATTTATAATAACCAACGAGAAAATCACCACAAATTTCTTAAAATCAAATCTAACTTTCAAATTTTAAGACTTTATTACGAATCATGAAATTATACAATAGAATCCTGAATAATAAGAAAATTATGCTCAGAAAATTTTGTTGGTTTTTTACTATTGAAATCAAATGCTGGAATATAAACGCGCTTTTTTTGTTTCTTGAAAAACCGGGGCAATAGCATTTCCTTTAGTTATACGTATATGTCAATTTTATATGTAAATTCCCGACAAACAAGTTGTAAAGTGTCAGTGGTAATTGATTGTACAGAAGCTGAGATCCGTTGTTGAAGTCAAATAAATTTGCGGATAATGATGGAACTCACACTTTATCTTTAACAAACTCCCAAAGGAAGAAATCGCACGAAAATCGTATATCAGTTGACTTAAGTGACCAACTGTGTAATGTTGAGTCATTTGGTCCACTACGACCGATCCAACTGCGAGGTAGCTCAGTGAAAGCTTCTAAAACAGCTTTCGTGAAATAGCATCACGAAGAACTCACGAGGACTATCTATTGTTCGCAACATAAGACATCCACAGTCTTTCTTTGCATTCATGTATTACCTATCATTCTGTGCTGTTTATTTTTGAAATATGGAATTTCGAAATCAGATAAATCATTTCGAATAACCCTGTATAATTAATTGATCAAATAAACAGCCTTGGTCATACATGAAATGGCTGCAACTTATTTCTAAATCAACAACAGTACATAGGCAAGTTATATCATATATGTCTACAAAAGTAATATTAAAAATGTTTTATACATAGAATTCATCACTATGCAATTTAGAAGCAGAATTTTGTAAGACATAGAATATAAAATTTCGATAATTGAGTTCTTTTGTCTTTCTCTAACCAATTTTTGTTCAATGGTTTTATTAGTTAATAATCAGTTAAAAAATAAATTTATTTATTTATTGAACATTTACCAATTAACCATGTTGCCAAACAATGTAAAGTTAACGAATTAAAGAAAAAAAATTATATTTTTTAGATTTTTTTTAAAAAAATATATCAATGAAATATTCGAGATCAAATCTGACCCTGAATCATAACAGTGTTCAACAATCGTTCCAATTATGATACGATTTTGGATAGCTGAAAAAATATTATAAGAATCATATTTTATTTTCATTTTTGATCTAACAGCTTTAAATATTTAAAAAGAAAATTATTTCATTGTAATGAACGAAAAATAAAATAACAAATATATTAAAATAAAAGATTATAAAACTGAAAAAAAAATATATTAAAACTGTTTTCAATAAAATGTCCTGGAGCAGGAACTTTGAACAGATTTTAAGTTAAAAAAAAATGTACCAATATTAAAATAAGCTCTTTGAAACTAACGTTAAATATCGGAATATTATTACAATACATGCGACAGAATATTTGACATTTTATGTTGGTAAAAACGTATTCATTCAAAAAAAAAAATTGTAATTATAAGTTGTAGTATAACATGATGCACTGCTTTCATATGATAACGAAGTCATAACATAATATTGATTGAATTTCGGTTAACAGATTAGTAAGAGCATTCTCTGACCCCTATTGAATATAATAACAGAAAAATTCTGTTGAGACTTACTTATCTGAGTCAGGACTAAACTTGTAAACGAGATATTGCTACGCTTTCCTTCACTTCTCTCTTACGTCGAATCATATATGTCTAGTCTCTTTCTTATTAGTGTAAACTCTCTTCTAGCTTTATTGCTTTAATATTCCTATATCTTCTTTCTACTAGAACTTTCCTACAATTAAACTTTCAGCAGTTTATACATGCTGTCACATCAGTTTTATCCACTACACTTCAATATTTCTAATTCCATGTACATAAGTTGCAGTTAATTCTCAAGCAGAGGTTTTGAAATCAAATAATTTCATATGACAGCTCTCAATAGGTTGGTTGAAGAGAAATAACGAGAGAACCCCATTATACTGCTTTGGAAGCAGTTGATTCTGTAAATTGTTTTGATTTATTAATCCATTAAAATTGTTATTTAGCTCCCGTTGAACAAAACATAGTGATGTTAATTTTATTTAGATGCGATGAGAATTTCAAAAAATATACAAAAGTATCAGTGGTTTTTTTTAATGACAAAAAGATTCAAATCCTATAAAATGTAATTTAATCAATAATAGGATGAAATCTATCTCAAAGCCTTTAAATGGATAAGAAAAAATTAAGTTTATTATGTCTATCGTAAACTGTCTCATATGGCTCCCAAAACTTTTATTACAGAATTATGAAAAAAAAAAAAGTCAAGATCTCTTACTCATGTAAGAAATATGCAATATCCTGTAACGAGTGTTTGAACATAAAAAAATATTTTATGACTTCTATTTCAATAGAATAATGTAGGATATCAATCTAAAGCAGTACATTTCTTATAGTTTTAATTATTTTATGTGTTTGGCGCTTTATTTGCGTTTATTGTACTAAATTTTATTCAATAGTACATCGATTTGCTGTTTAAATGTATTATTTTGAGTGATTTTCCAGAAATCTGATTGCGCTTCTGGCCTATATTTACCGGATTATCGAGAGAATTTTGTATTTGCAGCACATTAGAACTCTAAAAACTAATCAAGTTTGACAAGTTTATTATGTATTCCTCTTCCTTTTTAAATTCCTACTATTAGCTCACATCTATATATATCTTGTTCAAATTTTCAATCGTTAATAAAATACTTTTTATTCATCCACTTCAAATACATTTTTTTCAAACTTGTAGTGGACGACATTTGATGTTAATACAATTTTTTCAAATATCAATTAAATTTAATTGGTGAAAATGCAGTTTAGCCCAACCACTTGGTGCGATTTCAAAAATTGCCAAACTTGGCGCTTTTTTTTTTTTTTTTTGGCTGAACGTTAAGTTCACGAAGCGGAGCAGGGTAGCCACATTTGGCAAAATACCACCAAATAATTCCTGTCTCCAAGGGTGGTTGGGCTAAACTGCATTCCAACCATTTAATTTAGTTAATGAATTAATTTTTAATACTTCGAGTTTTAGCAATTTAGTGAAAATCTGCCACTTAATACTGTGATTCTGTCAAATGTATATACATATTTATATTAATTGTAATTATTCAATAAAAAGTAACTAAAATAAAAATTTTCTTTGTTGACCTAAGTAGAAATTGACTTTAAAGAAATGTTTTTATATTTCTTGTTTTAACTCTTTTTTTAAAAAATTTAAAGAGGTAAACTATAAGAACAAGTTGTTCGATTCATATTTAACTGAAATCTTAAAGACGGCAATAAAAAAAAAATTTCATTTCTCATCCATATTTGTTGTATAAAAAGTATGGTATGCATATATAAAAAAAGATATTTGATAATTATAATTCCTAATAATTTATTCAAACTTAGAATTTTCAATTGATTGATAAAAAAAAAAAAAAAAAGATGAAAAATCTATGGCACAACAAATGACTCAAGTAATTTTTTATGGCAACTTTCGATTCTTTCAATAATTTGCCTAAACCATTTTAAACTGTTGTGACAAATATAATCTCTATCTCATAATA
This sequence comes from Nephila pilipes, assembly GCA_019974015.1. Lineage (NCBI taxonomy): Eukaryota > Metazoa > Arthropoda > Arachnida > Araneae > Nephilidae > Nephila > Nephila pilipes. The sequence goes on from BMAW01113802.1 coordinate 131,679, forward strand.
CATCAAGGAAAGAAATGGAAATATTATTGTTACAGCATAACCTCGAAAGGTCACTGAAATATATTTTGAAATGATTTTTTAAGAAATTAAATTTCAGATTTTTAAATATTTTTAAAGATTTAAATTTAAGATTTTTAAATTGATTTAACTATATTTAAATTGTTGCATCATAAAATATAACGAATCTAAATTCGGAATTAGTGTTAAAATAATTTTCGCCACATTTTACTGCATTAATTACCATTTAAAAACCGTCTGCTGAAGTATTACGTTGTTGTTGTTTTTTAAGTAGGAATTTAAGCACGCGATATTTTTACCACACTGTGTGAATTATAAATTTATTTTTTTATAGAATAGATCTGAAGCTTCTGGAGAAATTGTGGATAATTTTGTTTTAAAAAATCTCTGATAGGAAACTTTAGTTTTATTTTATAATAAAAATATTTTCAATAAACATTCCGCTTAAAAATATTTTTATTTATAGACTTTTTTTCATGATAACTTAAAAGGTTTATATTTAAGAACAGTTAAAGAAATGTGTTTCGAAAAAATGTAATTACGAAGACATGATGATTCACTCCATTTCCGCTGAAGCTCTGAGGTGAGATTCATAAAATATTTCAATGTTTCCCCAAAAAATAATTTTTCTTGAATTATACTATATATTTTTGTGTTGTATCTTAATATTTTGGATAATACAAATCTCTACATTATGGACATAATTTTTTATTATGATGGCTGTTCTAAAAAAGGACACAGATGAAAAATTCCGATAGAATATCGTTATATTATGAAATAAGAAGGTTGCTTCGAAGACCAAGTTATTTTTGAATAGATATATAATCCATACTCAATTACCATTGAAATCTAATAGTTATGATTTTTAAGCTGATTTTTATTTATTTAAATGCTTTATAAAGAAAACTTTATGATAAATCGCTTAAGTTTGTTTAATGTAATTTAAATTATAATTCAAAAATTAAGTAGAATCTTGAACTAAATTTAAATTTTTAAAAATGTTGCTGGAACATGGGAAAATATATTCAGTTTTTTTTAACTTTGGCTTAAAAAACATTTTTAATCGATGCTTATAAGAGAATTTTTTTTTTTTTTTTTTTTTTTTGAATATTTTTTTTTTTACAATTTTTACTTTCTGGAAGCTTCTATATCCTCACAATATATTTATTATTTTTATAGAAATAAAAATAAAATGTATTTAACAATAAATTACATAAGTTTAAAATATACTGATACTAATTAGATAACTCAGACTAAACAGAAAATAAAAGGTGATTACTAAAGCACGAGTTTTAAAAATTATATATAAATAATTCTGTATTAGTGTGAATTTTATAACATTCTAAAAAATAAGTTAAGATCGTATTAAACATTATAACATTATAAGAATATTAAGGATTTCACTTATAATTTTTGAACATCCTGTTGACCAAAAACTATTTCATTTTCTCTGAGATTTAGGCATTCCAAAATATAAAAGCCCAACATAATAAAATAAAAGGTATAACAAATTGAAAATACATTCTTAGTATCAAAGAAGCTCAAAAATGAAATCAGTTTTTACTTAATTATCATATATTACATATTATTGATAACTATTGCACAATGCAATTTTAACACATTTTTTTTTTAATATTACATGTGATGATTAGATTTTGTTTGAGATTCTAATTAAGTACAATAAAATATTTTTTTAATTAAGATTTTATTTTTTGTTATTTCTTTTCAACACAGTAAATTTTAAATTATACTGTATTTTAATACTTTGTTTGGTAGAGTGTGTCATAAAAAGTGGTGAAATTTTCGATACGTAATCGAATCATTATACAAAAGCTTCAAAATCTTTTTTTTTTATGCATAAACTTTTAATATGAAGGAACTGCACAATTTAAAAACAAAAAAATGAATGCGAATGAATTTAAATACAAAGGTTCATTCAATCCGTATTAAGCAATTTAGAATAAAACGAAGAATATTATGGATATAATTGACGTTGTACACCAGTTTGCAATTGCAAAAAAAAATGTAAATTTGAAATTTAAATTACAAATTTTAAGTATCAAAGACAAATTAAATGAAACATTAAGCAAATTCAGATACTTTAATAATAGATAGTTTGCTATTAATATTAGCATTGAGATAAGTCACATTTAACAATTTAACTCAAATATTTTGAGCAATTTATAAATTGAATTTTTTTTGTTAGTAAATTGTTCTTGTTTAAAGATGTTTTATTCCAATACAATAAAACGCAAAACCATAAAATCTAAGTTGAATGTTATTATGAAAGAACAGATGCTAAGAAAATGTTTTCCAATATATTTTAATGGGTTTTCTTTAACTCACATTGTACCTGTGTCTGGTTCAAAAATTAAAAAGCTTTTTTCTCAATTTTTAAGGCACTCAATCGAGCTGAAAGTTTTTTTTCACGATTGTTTTGGGGGACAATACGATAATTTAATTATAATTAATAAAAATTAATTGATTAAAACTAATCATTTAAAGAATTAAATTTCACGCCAAGTTTCTCGCCAATTCGCCAAATCAACTGTTTAATAATTTATTGTATACTTTAATTTTTGTTACATGTAGCTTAATTGATTAACGTGGTGCTTATTTCAGCTAAAAAAATTTCACGCATTTATTTTAGATGATAAATTTAATAAACGTTTAATAATAAAATAAATTATAAAAATATTTATTAAATAAACTCAATTTTGCTCAACGTTCCTTTTTGCTCTTAAAATTTAAGGTATAAAAAATTATATTACGCAAAGTGTGAAGTTTGAAAAGAAACCCATGTTGAAAAAACTCATTCTTTACCGGAATTATTTTATCATTAAATTGTGATATCATGTGCATTGATAAATACTTTGACGTCCTTTTTTGCAGAATAATATGTATTTTATAGATATTAGAACGAAATTTTTTGGATCTTATATGATGTTAATAATGCATACGTATTTATTATTATGATGCTGGGTAAAAAAAAAATTTAAGCTATAATTTACGTTGTACTTTCTTGGTTTATTCAATGCGATAAAAGAGTTATTTTCCTTTAGATTTTCTCAATAATTTTGCGATATTTAGAGTCTTTACATTTTTATTAGTATATTTTTAATTTTTATTACATTTTTATTTTATATATGTGTGTGTGTGTGTGTGTGTATGTACAAGAGAAGTGTTTTTAAAATAAGTACTGTTTTGATATTAAAAAAAATGCCTTTTTTCTACTATTTAATTTTTTAGAAAGCTTGCACCTTAATTTACTTTTCAATATAAGCACCACCAATATTAAGGCCCTTATCATATCGTAGCCTCAGTTTCTGAATTCCATCTTCATAGAAATCTGCTACCTGATAAGCCAACGACTAATGGAAGAACTTGAAACTTGAAGAAATCCATTAATTAAAAATGAAATCGAAAGACGTTTGTTTTCAAGCACTTTCGCATTAACTTCCTGTACTAAGTCTTCAGTAATGACAGATGTCACACAAAACGCTCCTGATCATGGATATTAGTAAGGAGATTGTTAAATGCTCTGATCTATTTTCATATTGTTCTATCGATCATACTCTACTGTTCTATCGATCGGTTTCATACTGTTCTATGGATCGATGTTTTCTGCATGCACTGCATTAATCTGCTGATGAATTTCGGAAGCTTTCACACATTTTGCAAGCAGAAAACGAATCACGAATTACGGCATATAATTCATAATCGGCGAGGTTATCATAATCCGAGGCATTTTAAACACTCACAAACATAAACACGGACGAATACTTCCGTTTGAGATTCAACCAAAGATATCAGTACTCAGCACGCGTGCGCGGAATTGCGACAGTAGCGCTGCAGTGGCCATATTTAAAAACGGTACTTAAACACGCCTTGTGTGTGAGTGTGTGTATTTGAGAATAACTGGATTTTTGTTTTTTACAAAAAATTTTATTGATAGTAAATTTTTAATTTGAAAAAAAAAAAAAATCTTCCAATTCTTGCTTGTTTTTCACTTATAAAATGATTTAAATATTGTTTTAGGTTTTTGTTCTTATGAAACTCACGGTCATTTTACAAAAAAAAAAATTCACGCCATAATCTTTCAACTCCAAATCTGTATATTATCTCTCTTCACATGGTTCTCCTCAGTAGTTTTTCTAATCAAACATGTCGGCATATAAACATTGACCAGCTTTCGCTGTTTTTGTTTACATTTATTTCCTCACTAAATGACCTTGAGAAATCAATGAGAAACCCTTAAAGGTTTCATCGAGCTCAAAGTTGATTGACTATTTTGATTGAAAGAGTGATTTGGTTACATAACTTAAGAAAGTAAAAAGTTTTCCAAGTATATTGTGATTTCCTTTCCACAATATTTAGTTTTGGGGGAAAAAAAAAGAGTTAGTACCTAAAAAGTGAATGTAGCAATAAATTAAGAATAATGCGGAAAGAATTACGCGTCTGTAAAAATTGTTTAACTCGATAATTTTACTAAAACATTTGAAAAAGGAAAGGTAAAACGTTTTCCTTTATGGTGACATTAAAATCTGATGATAACAGCAAATCTATCACAGTATGTAGTTGGTATAATAAAAAAGGATTCATAATTGCTGTTGAATATACATTAGTTTGAATGATATAAATTTTCTCTTGTTCGGATAGTTTTTTTTTTTTTTTAAAAAAAATATTGTTGAATTCTTCAACAAAATTTTTTTATAAAATGGGAATGTAAAGATATAATTCTGTTGTAACACATATTGAGAATAAGTCAGACCATATAAAGCATACATGTTTATTCGAGAGGCACACTGTTTTATATTCTATGAGATTTACAAATAAATGAAATGATTTTTTTTTTTTTGAGGAATTCAATAATTTTCTTATAAAGCTGCAAGCTGATTCAAATACTTCAAAAAAATTATGAAACAGTGAAGGATGACTGAAAAATTTTAAAATATGATGTTTAATTCAACATAAAAGGAATGTTCCTCTCATTGATCACGTTTTTAATTATTTACTGGATTCCTATGATAAAATTACGAGTATATTCAAAATTACCGAACTGAAGCTATTGTAGATTTTGATGTTCTCCAACTAATGAATATCTTTAGTCTATATGTGGAATTGGGTACGTTGTAAATCGTCGGAACTATTGACAAATCGTTATATATATCCAGACGTTTAAATGACGCATTAGACTAGTTTACACATAGATCACATAATTGTAATTATTTTTAAAATTGTACAACTGGTATCTATTATTATTACTATATAAGCAAGTAATGGATGAATATTAAATATGTAATATGATAAATAATAAAATGTATCAAATCCATTCTGATTGATTTTTCAAGAAGATGTATTTTTTCAAGCTGTGGTGTAACTTATCTAATAATAAGATGCATAACCTATATTTGTTTGCCAAGTGCTAAATACCTGGTTCACCAATAAAGGAGAATTACAACCATATACAAAGACAATACAAAGTTAAGCATAATGTAACCTGCCTTTAAAACAGAAGTATCAAGCAAAATTTTCAAAAGTTATTTTTATTTTATTTTAATGTATTCAATGAACTAGATTATTATTGAATTTCTAAAATGAGGGAAGTTAAAATATAAAAATTTCTTTGAAATAAGTTATATTAAATATATCTTAATTTATAAATAGTAAAATCAAATTATCATCGAAAGTACAAGTAATAAAATAAGTCCTGTTTCAAAATCTTTTTATGAATGAACCGATAATAGAACTCGTTTTATTGAACAAAATATGTTGTTCAATAAAACGAGTTCTGTTATCGGTTTTCGTTATTGAATAAACAATGTTGTGAATGAACCGATGACAGAACTCGTTTTATGCGGCAACTGTTTAAAGTTTTATAAAAGGCACATAAAACCAAAAGACCAAAAAAAAAAATGTCCATTTTATTAATAAACATAAAGTTGTTATTTTTATATTTAAAAAAATTAAATTGGAGAGTTACTACATTTTCCCGTTAACGTTTGTCAACATTTTAGAATCATTTGGGCAATTTCTTTTTAGATCGAACCCTTCCATACAGATTAGTTTTGCAATTTCCTTACCACGACGTCTATATTCTGCTTTATTTTCTTAATTTTATTCCTATTTCATGTATTCAAAAGAGTTATAATGACATAATGAAATCTGTAAATTTCGAATAAATAAAGTATGTTGACGTTATTTATTCACGCTGTGTGTAAACTTAACATGTCAATTGAAAAGTCCCCGGCCTACCATAGTAAAACACATTTTTTTGGCAAAATTAGTTTTTTTTTTTTTAATTCAACATAGTTTCCTTCAAGGGTGATACACTGATTATAGCGACCCTCCAACTTTTCGATACCATTTTCGTAGTACGATTTGTCCTTTGCTTCAAAATAGGCCTCAGTTTCGGCGATCACCTCTTCATTCGATGAAAATTTCTTTCCAGCGAGCATTATTTTGAGATCTGAGAACAGGAAATAGTTGCTGGGGCAGATCTGGAGAATACGGAGGATGAGGAAGCAATTCGAAGCCCTATTCATGGATTTTTGCCATCGTTTTCACTGACTTGTGACACGGTGCATTGTCTTGGTGAAGCAGCACTTTCTTTTTCTTCAATTACGGCCGTTTTTCGGCGATTTCGTCCTTCAAACGGTCCAATAACGCTATGTAAGAGTCGCTGTTGATGGTCCTTCCTTTTCCAAGGTAGTCAATGAAAATTATTCCATGCGCATCCCAAAATACAGGCGCCATAACCTTGCCAGCCGACTGTTGCGTTTTCCCACGCTTTGGAGCGGATTCATCGTGTGCAGTACTCTCGGATAACTGTCGATTGGACTTCGGAGTGAAATGATGGAGCCATGTTTCGTTATATATCGACGCAAAAACTCGGGTTTATTACGCTTGATCATCTTCAAACACTGCTCCGAATCATCAACTCGTCGTTGTTTTTGGTCAAAAGTGAGCACGCGCGGCACCCACTTTGCACAGAGCTTTCTCATACCCAAATATTCGTGAATGATATGATGTACACGTTCAGTTGATATCTTTAGAGTGTCTGCTATTTCATTCAATTTCAATTGACGGTCATTCAAAATCATTTTGTGGATTTTTTTTAATGTTTTCGTCGGTAACAACCTCTTTTGGGCGTCCACTGCGTTCGCCGTATTAGGTGCTCATTTCACTACGCCTAAACTTAGCATGTCTAAACTTAGCATACCAATCCTTGATGGTTGATTTTCCTGGGGCAGTGTCCGGAAACTCGGCATCAAGCCAAGTTTTTGCTTCAACTGTATTTTTTCCCTTCAAAAAGCAATATTTTATCAACACGCGAAATTCCTTTTATCCATTTTTTTCACAATAACAAAAGTTGCTTCACTCAAAATGCTATAATTCACAAACTAATGATTCGACAGTAGTAAAATTTATACAAGCATCTTTTGATGGTTAGGGCTAACTAAAAAACATATGGATTTAATTCTAGTAGCGCCATCTATGTGTCAGGCCAGGGACTTTTCAATTGACCTGTTAAATAACACATAAAGTAACACATTTTGAAGTAAAAACATTATTGGTTTGACTTAGGATGCCGTAAGATTATGTTCTTATGTTTAAGAAATGCTATTAGATATTTAACAGTAATAATTAAGCTCACTTAAGCGAATACAAAAGAAATTCTTTAAGGTCTGCAAATAGTTTCGTTTTCATTATTTACTCTTATGAATGTAGATTTATATGGCAAACTAATTCTTAAAAGTAAAGATTGCCAAAAGATAAACGCAAATAAAATAGAATTTGGATTTTGAATAAGATACATGTATTTTTCTAGTGTTATGATGTACAATTAATCAGAAAGTTTTCTTTGATAGACTTTCAAAATCCGAATTGAATATGGTAATTTAGTTTATAAAATAAATATGCTTCCTTTTCTGTGTTAAATTTTTGTATATAATTTCATTTTGAAAATATAATCATTAAAATTTACATCATCCGTGTTATATAACTAAATAAGTGCTTCAATTTCCATCTTCTAAAATATTTTTGTGGCGATTCATTATAATTTAGATCTTATCTAACGTATTCAATTTCTATGTTTCCTATAATAGATGCTTTAGCTTTATGAATGACAGAAACTATTTTCAAATGAATATATCAAAATGTCATTTTCATATTGTAAATATATTTGATTTGAATTACAACGCATACTCTGCTGAATTGAAAAGACTGATCCCTGCTAAAGATCTTAGAATTATATTTGATAACATTTAAACATTTTATTAAAGTTCATTAGCTTTGATCTTACTTGTGTATCTTAATATTGTTATTCGTAAATCCCATGATTTTCGTAACCATCAAAATTTTGGCAATATTTTAAGCTAAGTTTTAAAATACAACGGCTCTGTATATCCATTTTATTATATTGCTAGCTAGTGGTCGAAAAGATTCAAAATATGTAGAATTTCAAAGTTTTTATTTCAAAAACTTCTGATTCTTTTCTAACTGAACAGAGTAGTGGTTACTTAAGGATCTCGTCTACCGATCATTTGATTTGTGGACATAATATTATTCCTATGGAATTTCGACTACAATTCTCAAATCTTTACTATTCGATCTAATTGAGTGCAATGAAGTGCATCTGAAAGAGCAAAAAATAACAAAGGCTTCTGTGGGATTACTTCCCCCCTCCTATTGTTAAAAATATTTCTTAAGTATCGGAAACCTCACAGACGAATAATTAAAATAGGGGTAAAAGTATTTTTATAAATCGGAGGAAAAAAGTAATTCCACAGAAGCTTTCATTATTTTTTGCTCATTCAGATGCACTTCATTGCACTCAACTAGATCGAATAGTAAAGATTGAATGATAGTCGAAATATTATAGAATTAACATAACGTCCATGAAATCAAAACGACTGGTAGACGGAAGCCTTAAGATATAACTTTAAATTTAAAACCTTGTTTAATTGAAACTGTGTTTTTATTGTTATCCATTTTTAAATTGACGGATTTGATATTCTTAAAACTTTGGGGAGAAATTTTTAAGCTTTTCATGATATTTTATTGTATCATTACGTACATTTCATGATCACTTTTATTAAATTTAAGTATTTCAGTAATTTTTCATTTTACTTATTTCCTCCTATATAATATTAATTTAGTCAGATGCTTTTAACACTTTCTTTGCTTCTAATTCTAATATTAGGCAAAATTTACACAATTTATTAAATACTTGAGCTTCTTATGCCTTTTTCCTTTGAATTTCATTGTTTTCAAAATATTTCATTGAATTTTGATTCCTTTATGTCTTATATTTTGTGTTAGTTTTAGTGTGACTTGTGTGTGTGTTATTACCATTTCATAAAATTTGGTAAAAATTCTAGAACTTACACAGTTACTGTTTTTAAGTACTTAGATTATTTAGTTCCTTTTTTATGATATTTTTGCTTTTTGTTGCGAGATACACGGTTTTAAAAAACTTAGAATCATTTATCGAGAAAACATTATAATTAGTTTCTTATAGCTTATTGTGATACATCTAAAATAAATAAATAAATTTTTTGGAGTAAAAAAAAGGTATACATTTGTTAAGTTGAGCGAGTAATTAAAATATTCAAGTGAAGAATATGATATCCATAAGCAATACCATGCTAAAGCAACAAGTGATTTTGTTAAAATTATTAAATTAAATAGACTACACTTGTACTTACCAAAACTTTTCCCATAAATATACATTTTGTCAAAGAGGCATCCGGCAAAAATACTTCCAAAATCAAAAGTTTTAGAATAGATGTTATTGATAACATTGATAAATAAGAATTTTGTCTTGGTTTTTTTTTTAAATATATAACCTTATCCTCGGAAAATATTTGTAAAAAGTGAGTTTTGCTCTATGTTCTGAATATCTGTGATTAAATATATCACATGTCATTATTTTATTGCATTTTAAAGTAATTTGTTTCTACAAACAAAGGCTCATGGAAGTGAGTAATATACGTAATTTAAGCCGAACTAAGTTAAGTTTCGTCAGACTTTAGAGTGCGGTGAGGATGTTATTGTTTTTTGGAATAAATATTTGATCAGTGAAACATTTAAAAGATTGATGAATGGGTATATTTGAAACATCTTATGTGTTAATCCCAGTGATAGTGTTTGCCATGTTTATAGCGAATTTGTACGAACTACTCGCAAGAGAAGCATTGTTTCTACAATTAAAAGGGCCAATAAACATTATTTTGGATGCGAAATTAGTGAACAGGATAAGTCGTGTGCGGCACACTCTTGTTAACTCTGACTTCTCAAGTGGATCAAAAGAAAGAAAACTTCATTAACTCGTATGATACCCAATGATCAAGGTAAATCTTGCTGATCATTTAGAGGATTGGTTTCTTTTTGGACTTCAACAGCAAAAGGAATTAATTTTAGGAAATAGAATAATGTTCAGTATCCCAACATTGAATCTGCAATAAGGCTAGTGCTTTACAATGATGTGCTTCTTGTACAACAGCCACCTGTCAACTATCCTTTAGTTGGTGAGGAATGTATGTCATCTTGAAGTGAAAGAAATAGAAATTGTATTCCGTCTGAGAATTATTAGAAATCACATAATAAAGAAACCAGAGTTGAAAGACTCTGTGTAATTTTGGATTAAGTAAGAATGAAGTCGAATTGCTAGGATCAAGGCCACAGGAGAGGAATGTGTTGACTAATGATGTACATATTTCTCCACACCGAGGCAAATATAAAGACTTAATTAGCTCTTTTACAAAAGAGATGGAGAGATATGCTTTTGCAAATGACATTCCAAGCTTCATGAAATATTTAGATCTATGTCAACCAGAAGAACGCTGACTTTTTATTGATAATTTTATCGAACGCTTTAAAAATGAAATTAGAATTAACACTCCTTCGCAATGTCAATAAATATAACTCAATTCCTGTAGAATATGTTTCAGGCAGTAAAGAAAGTATTGAAACCTTGAAGAAGCTATTACTTGTGTGGAAAATTTGGAAAAGTATACGGAAAATTTGTACTGATTTGAAAGTCATTTCAATTCTTCTAGAAATGCAATGAGATTATACAAAATATTCATAATTTATGTGCAAATGGGACAGTCGTACCAAAGATGAACATTATCTTGTGTAAAAGTGGCCTTCTTGGAAGTCCATAGAACCTAGTGATAAAAATTACTTAAACCAACCTCAAGTAACGAAAATGGACACATTATTTCCACCATTCCACATCATGTTGGAACTAATAGGATTTTCATGAAGGCTCCCGTCTACTGACCATTTTGATTTCGTCAGCTTAATATTAATCCTGTGGAATTTTGAATTTCGTTCTCAAATTTTTACTATTTGATATATTTGAATGCAATAAAGAGCGTTTGAAAGAGCAAAAATTAACGAAGGCTTCAGCGGAATTATTTTTTCCACCGTTTTTTAAAGATATATTTACTCCTACTTTAATTAATCGTTTGTGAGTTTTTCTGGTCTTTAAGGCTACACGGTACCCTTTCTCAAAAAAATTTTGGAGACAGTAATATTAAAAGTAATTTATGTATTGTTTTCAGACTATTTTATTAAACTGATTCTGATAGTAAAAAGTTAATTTAACAAGCCCTTATTTTAAAATTTAAGAAAATTTAAAATTTTTGAAGTTTTTTTAAAACTTTTATAAAATATACAATTTATGAAATTTTTTAATTATTTTGAGTGATTTATATTTCTTATATTATTGCAAACAAAAATTAGTTTGGATTTGAAAATCTGTTTCCTTGTTGACTTTTAATAATTATTTTTCTAGCTAAACCTGGAAAAAACACGAAAAATTTTAAAATATTATTTTTAACATTTTTTAAAAAAAAATGACTAGAGATCCCAGACCTAAATCCATACTAACTTTTATAGAACATATATGTCTAAGTATCTATAAAAAATTTCAGGACTCTATCTTAACAAAAACTAATAATGCTTGCAAAGCTCTAAATTTTTAATATATTATTTTACTATTTATATAATATATGAAAATATTACTTTAATTAAATATTTTTATAAAAGATTGAAAATATTTTTTCTTATTCAAAATAAGTTTTTGCAAAATATCGATATAGCATTAGTTACGATGACAGATTATTCAGCTTAAAGTTAACATAATAATTTCACAAAAGTTTTAAAACACAATACACTTATAAAAATAATAATGATATAAATAAAAGTTTAAAAAAAGTTAAAAACTACCAGGATTGTACATAGCACCTAATTTTTTCTGAATTTTAAGTCGACGCAATTTAGCAAGTTTTATTTTTTTTTTTGCGTCACTTTAAAATTTGCAGATTTTCTTTTCTTTCTGAAATAGGTTCTCCTACAATCAGTAAAGTACGCTAAATGTTCTGATGACAAACTTGTTGCAAGGCAATTAGCATCTTGAAATGATTTTAGAGCTTTTAATGTTCCAACATTAAATTCAGATATTGCACTCGACACGGCAATCAACACACGACTCCTAGAAGCTGTATTTCCTTTGGAACATTTGTTCCATATCATCGAATGTAATGCTTCATTAGAATTTTGTGTCAAATCTCTGACACACTCGTTTAATAATTCAGTTGATGCTAATCGCTGATAAATAGGCAAGATTTTGGGCAAATATTCTTCATTGATTGATGTTTTTACCCAATCTTTGTGAAAACCTGATTTCTTTCCACGTGCTAAAGGTGACTGGTAAAAACACCAAGAGTCAAAGAGCAAAATTGTGTACCGGAAGCCAATACTCTCAGATCTTTCCCATAATTTCACAGCTGCATTTACTTCCATTGCACTAGATGATCCGACATGTGTTGTACTACAAACATTTTGTTGTCCTTTGTACCAAATACGAAATTCAGCACTATCTTCTCCAAGCTCAAATTTAGTCTGTTCACATTCTCCACATCGCTTTGACATTACTTTCGTAGAGTCTATCACAAAGCCAGTCAGCAAGTCAATAACAAATCCTATTCAGACGTTTAACGTATGCCCTCTTGTCAACCAGCTTCCATCATATGACACTCCAATATCGAAGATCTCTTTATCATTCCTTGAGCCATACGCCTCTGTGACATCTTTACGAATATCAAGCAACAGCTGATTTGACCCAACGAGATGTCCATTCAGAACTTTTGCCTTGTAGGAATTAAAAGTTTTACTAGACATTTTATTTAAATTTATATGCATGCAGAATTTTTCCAACACCAAGTAGCCAAGTCCCAAACTTAACATACCTTGCACTTATCTCATATTTACATCAAATGAAGCATTAAAAAATTGTTGCTTGCTAACATTTGATATTTGATGTATTTTAGTATCAACCAACTGCTTTGAAGAACATGTTTCACTTTGGGTTTGGTCACAATTAACACATACAACATTCATTTTATATGCAAATCCATTTCTTTGTCCAAAGCAAAGTTTTAAAGATGTACTATGACAAATATTGCATAAATGATCTGTAAACAAATTACTTAAACATTCAGTATCCATTATAATGTAATTTGGAACATCACTGAAATATTTACTTTTATCTGTAGCACTCGTATTCAAAACATTTGTATTCTGAAGTCTTGTAGTTACATCAGCTAAAGGCTGGTTTTTAGAATTGTCATTTTCAACAGTACTCCATCTCTTAGAAATATTGCTTCTCTTCGCAAGGTGCGAAAGTTTTGACCGTGGCATTTTCTCAACAGAAAAAACTTAACTTAAGTAAAGTAAAAAAGCTTTTAAGTTATATAAATTATATACAGAATAAATATTGGTCTTGAGAATTTGTCTTTTTTTATCAATTTTAACTAAGTTACTACAAGCACACCAAAAACTCAAAATATAAACAAACAGAAACAATTTTAGTAGTGAAAATTGAAGTTAAACACATACAACATTCAACATTAATTGAATTGATAACCATTTATCTATAAGTATCGATTTAATTAAAAAAAATGTTAGTAATTAATTAAATTTAAGAATGGAAAAATGCTTTAAAATGAAACCGAAACTAACAACGCCTCCTCAACTGTCAAATATAGTGACTGACAATACTCAAAAAACTAATTGGTTATTAGATCTAAAATTTGGAGCTAAGATTCCCAATCGTATGGGCACAAGAAAATGCAAAAAAAATCGATGGATTTGTCATTTTTAGTGTACTGTGTAGCCTTAAAAAATATTTTAAAATATTTTTAAAAATCGGAGGGAAAAAGTAATTCCGCAGAAGCTGTCATAATTTTTTGCTCTTTCAGATAAACTTTATTGCATTCAAATAGAATCAAACAGTAAAAATTTGATAGCAAAAGTCTAAATTCCATAGGATTAACTATGCAATCCCTTTATCGATCGCAATGGAATGCAGAAAGACTTTTTGGCTACTTTTGGTTTAACGAAACAGACAATGTAAACGCAAAAAACAAGAACTGCTACAAAATTATTGTACTTAAAATGTGTTCTGTGTAAAATGTGGGAAAGTATACTGCACACAAAAGTAACTTCATGTTATACAATATCTTTTGCTGATATTGTATTACTTATAAATGCACATATTCCATTTAAATAATAATAAGAAACAACTTTAAGCTCCTATTATCCTTTTCATGTACTCAAGAGTATACCCAATTGAAATATTAGCTTTAAATTTAAGAAAAAATAAACAGTCAACTATTGTTATCAATGTAATTTTTGAACTACGTTTTTACACCTGTTACAGCTTTTGAATCATTGAGAATCTTCATTTGATCATTGAGACAAAAATGATGAATAATTCAAGATTTTCTAAACTGCAAAAACGTTTATGAATACTATATATAATATCTAAAAAGCAGTAATATTTGGACTTTTTTTTAAACAGATATTTCAATAAAATATTATCTTTATACGGTTGTGTGTATCGCTTTACATACAAAAATTCCATTATTCAAAAATTAATTTTTTGGTTAAAACCCAGTTAATGCTAATTACATAAATAATAAATTTTGATTGCAATATTTTTGGTTTTGAATAATAAAATAAAAAAATTATATTTCTTGTAAAATGTTACAGCAATTTATTATTTTTTATGTTTTAATGGGCAAGTTTGATGACAAAATGACATTTTTGTCCGCTGTTTCTTTCTGTTTATTTGAAAATAGCATTCTTTATTTCATGTAATTTGAATCAATTTGAGATACATTTGTGTTAATAATTATTCAACATAATAGTGCCCTAAGGTCAAGGAAAATTGATTTCTCCGCTCTTTAAAATAGACAAACTTGTTTTCGGAAACAATTTGAGCTTGCTCATTTCTCAGCCAACTCCTTAATAGTGACCGATAGCAAAAGGGCTTATATCTTTGCTCTTTTATCTCCTACAACCCATCAACAGAATGATGAGTAACCAAGGTTCCTAACTGGACTTCAGCATTCAGAGAAACCGAAAATCGCAAGAAAAAATCCACGTAAAGAACGGAAGCTGTTTTAAACAAATGTTTAAAGTACTTTGACAGAAATGAGCAGTTTTCATGGTAAATGAAATGTTTATTTACAAATGCAAAAAGAGGATTGCACGCTTGGAACGTATCCTGAATTAGAATTTGACCTCAAAAAGTTCCTTATGCATTCGAAGAATTCTCACGTGCGTTAAAAAAATTTTTTAACGCTTCAAAACAAACCACTCAGCTTTTTTTCATCTTCATTGCAGCAAAATTTTAGCTGACACTTGAGGCTTTCTTTTCTATGAATCAAAAATATTAAATTTGTAATTTCCTTTCACGAATAAAGATAAAGATGTATTATTTTAAAAATTTGGTATATTTATTCAAATTGTTTTTTTCTCATATATTATACGACTTATTTTAAAAAGACAAATGACATTAAATTTCCTTTTGCGGTATTGTGACAGTAGCATTCGGAACTGACTGCCCATCAAAACATTTTAAATGGCGATCAATTAGCCATTTCAAAACATTGATTCTTTTATAATTCCCTTCCATTTTCTTGCTCTTCGAGAAAATAAAGCTTAGGTTTTACATGCTGATTACATCATCTAACTAAAGTTGTTTCTTTTGCATTTATTTGAAGGAACTTTTTTTTTTAAAAAAAGTTATTTTTATTTGGCTGCAAATATGAACTGTAAGAAAATGTAAATTTTATTGTAGCGAAATACAATTAAGTCCTCCATTTTAAGAATTTGCTCTCCTGTTACTATGTACAGCATTTTACATGAAGTGTAATGTTACACAGATCTGTTTAAAGTATCAAAATATTTCAATGCATTTTTGAAGTTTAGAAAATATGACACCCCCCCCCATCAGAAAAGAATTTTTTGAATACATTTTGAGTTCTTGAATACATAGAATTTAGTTATTTTTTTAAATTCAATTTATTAATGAATTTTTTAATGACTCAGTAATATATTTGAATTCTATTGTGTTTCTATTTCATCTAACCTGATATAGTAAGGATTAGTCTCTGGTTCTTAACTGAGACTTAAAGCTGAAACTGCAACATAAATTTCAAAGAATTCTCCATAATTTTGTT
Organism: Nephila pilipes; assembly: GCA_019974015.1. Lineage (NCBI taxonomy): Eukaryota > Metazoa > Arthropoda > Arachnida > Araneae > Nephilidae > Nephila > Nephila pilipes. The sequence continues at coordinate 148,238 of BMAW01113802.1, forward strand.
CATGAAAATTTCAAACTGATTGACTGATTGCTTATTAAAGTTGTTTTTAGATGCAACACGAAGGCTATAGTCAGTGTTTCTCTCAATTTTGAACCACGGTCAGGTGACGAGGAGGGCATCTGAACTGGCACTCTACTCTCACTTGTATATGAATGGAATGTTGTAACTGAGAGAAATACGAGGATGGGTGACATAACTACTTATATGTAGCGTTTCTTATTATTGCAGTGTTTTAAGTACTAAAAGAAAGTAAATTTTATTACATTTTCTTTTGATTACTTTCAGGTTCAAAATAAAGTTAATAAGAAACGTGTCATCTTTCAAAATATAGTAATGTAGTTGATATTGAACCTTTTAATACTTCTCTAACTTGAAAGATTTCAGGAGTTTTTTCAAACTACAATCAATGAATTATTTTAAATAATATTCACACCTTATCATTAAGTTAAAATTCTTTATTAGTTATGTATAACATTTCTGTTACTATTTTAATTTTATCGTTGCAGTAATTAAAATCTGTTAAGTTTCAAGTAGTTTCTCAAAATTTTAAGAAAAGGAAGAAGTTCAGAATAATCTTAATTGGCGGATGAGACTTGTATTAAGTAGCATTTACAATGAATCTAAACAATTTCTTGTATTTTTTTTTAAATATCCTGAAGTAAAATTTAGTGTTTACGTATGTATTATTTGGTAAAAATATTTTTTTTTATTTAGACATTTCGCAAAATTTTTTCAACAATCTAAACAAATTTGTGCTTTATTGTTCTGCAACATAGAAGGGGAGGAAGAGATCAATAATTACCTAACATTTAACTTCCTCCGAAATTGCATGATTCAATGTATAAACTCAAAGTGCCCGATTGAATATATAAATTCAAAATACATAATCTTACAAAATGAAAGCATTCATGCATGAGGAAAATTTTAAAATAACTGAAATTCTATATATCTGTTTTTTTGTTTAAGCCTTTACTAAAATTACGTCATGAGTCGTTGTCGATAGTCTTTCATTTTATAAATTTTGAATATATTTATAACTTTCAATATTGTAAAGATATTGTGGGTAAAAAAGGGATAATTTAGATAAAATATTATATTTTGGCCCACAATATAATGCTTCATAATAAGCATAATAATACATTTATTTTGTTGCAAAATGTAGTTATTTGTTCATTGATCAGGGTGAAGTTCATACAAATTTTAATTTTGATGTATTCCACAAGCATTGTTTTCTGCTTATGTAGAAAACATAATCTACAGCTATTTTGTACAAATAATAAATGATGTAACTGAAACGTTGTAATATAAAAATATGTACAAATTCAGATACCTGAAATCAAATTCATAAAAATAATGGAATAATACACGTTAATATGCCTAATCCACCTGAAGAACAAAGTTCGTTTTAATATTTCTTTAAAGCTGAAATGTTTTGTATCTGAAGATAAACCTTGTCCTTCGTAAGACTTTGAAAGCTTAAAAGTATTTTAAACATTATGCAACACAGGCACAGTTTGACAACGTCAATGCCAGTGAACCCTTTCGTTTCCTAAAAATAAATATCCTGCACTTATATCCTCACTCATCAGATGAAGTTGCCTGCAGGTAATGAGAAGAGAATTTTCCTTGACGTCAGTTGACTCGAAATAGTTTTATAAAGTAGCCCAACAAATATTTGCATACGCCAGCCGCTCATGAGGCATTCCAGCGTTGGTGGATGTGTGATACCTTAAACATTTATAACATTCGAAACTTAAACGGAAGTGCAATCACTCAGTAGCTTAAAGCCATATTAAGTGTTCTTTATTATTAGTACAATGTATGAAATGTCACAGATCATCACTATTATTAATATTTACCAATAATTAGAATTATCATTATAAAACAATTGTTTAATTTCTACCGTTGCTTATGATTTCTCTCTCTCTCTCTCTCTGGTGCAACGTGAACGTTATTATTCGATTTTTTAAGTGCATTCGTATTTGATTATGACTGTTCTTATTAAATTATAAGTATTTAGAAAAATGTAATCTTCCTTTCTAATTGAATAATTTATTAGAACTTTTTTTGACATTTTTCAGTAAACTTAGTTTATAAGTACAAAAACAGTAATTAATAATTTTCCTGTGAGAGAAATTAACTTAACTCAATACTTCGCGTAACTCATTTACAGCGTTTTTGCAGCATTGAAATTTAAAAAAAAAAGTTTAGTGAGTGCATAATCAACGTGTGTGTGATGTGTTAGTATCTTTTAATGGCGCCAGAGCTAGACGTGGCTATATGTTGCGCAAAACAAGGTAAAGCTAGCATCTAAACGTTTGAAAAAATTGAAGGAAAAAAAAAGATGAAAGTTGATCGACAAGAAGAAGAGTAGAAAATAGATAAGGATTGCTAAGGTATCCCGGGGACGCGTCACCCGTGTTTACCAAGGACATAAACCCCATAGGAAAGAAAAGATCATAAGGTCCCTCTGGTTCAAGATCCCTGTACTTACTTACTTACATGTCCTTGATTTAATCCCCAAAGGCAGGTCACCTGGTATAATCCCTAGAGGCAGGGTGCCCGGCTATACCCCCAGACATTGGGTACCCATTTTATGCGTTTCTTATGTCACGCATGAGATACAGTAGGACTATTTTTTCACATCCGGTCACCACACGGGTGATAATGAACGCATATAAAAACATCGAACTCGAATGTAAACATTTTAAACAATAATAGTCATACTTACAGCTTCACTGTTTCTAAGTAAAAATTATCACATTCTTTTCCCAGTCCTTAAAATAGAAAATGATAGATATTTTAATAATTCATTCAATCTCTATGCAAAAAATATCGTTCCAGTGGGTGGAAAGCTACAAAATGTAAAAAAAAAAAAAATGATTAGAAACAACAATTTTGCCTCAATAGCTAGTAATACATTTTACATAGAACACTAACTAATATAAGTATATTCTTCCTTGGAAATTAAAATCCATGATTCACATAATGAACGATTTATGATTACAGATAACAGAAACATTAATATGCTTATGCGTTATATAGATCAAAGATGGAAAAGTTTTTGAGTGTAACATCCATGAATAATCAAAAACTGATAATACTAAGAATAGAGCATCAAATAATATGATATACCGCACAGAAATTTTATAAATAGGAACATCTATAATGTATTTTTTTAGAAATATATGTGTGTGCGCGTACATACATGAGTGAGTTTCATAGATTTGGGGTTCATAAGTTCATTTTTATTAATATTCTCTGCAGAACTTAATTACAAACTGCAAAATGATCTCTAAAATACCATAATTCCTTAGAACTTTTCATGGATTTACAAAGTCTTTTCTTGATTTCGAAATTTAGAAATCCCTCCAATAAAGAATTATGACACTCCCATAAGAATTTCGATGTATTGCAATTATTTTCCTTGTGAGGAAATATTTCCTATGGAGCTATTGAAAAAATCTACTTGTAGCAATATGATGTATTTTGTTAGGGAAACCATAATATCTTTAACAATGCAAAATGTATGACTAATTTTAGGAGCTTTAGTTTAAGAAGAGATCATATCGTAAAGAAACAAAGAAAATGTATATTTTCTATCAATATAAAAATATTTAGAATGTGTATGGAGAATATTTTAAGTCTATAAAAAGTTTAATACGAAATTTTGCAAAATTAGCTCATTTTGACTAATCAAAATATCAGTTGTTTTAATTCTAAGGAAAAAATTAAATACAGAGTACAGATTTCATTATTCTATTCAAATTTGACTATTTAAGTTCAAGAATTAAAATACATCTGTATAGTTTTTAAGCAGTGATTAAATGAGTTTGTAGAATATCACATAATATCCATTTGGAACATATACAGCTGTATTTCCTTTTATGTATTAAAAAATTGGCAAAAGTTATTATTATACGAATGGTATTACACATTTATTCCGTAAAACTATTTTAATATGTGCATAAGAACAGTACTTTTTTAATAATTGAGCAGATCGTTTAGAAATACATCACATATGTATAATTTTCAACTGTTTCATGACTGACCGTAAGTCAATTCATTCAATATCATTTTGAGTTTCATATGCATTTTTTATACTTTTAATTGAAATTTAAAATTTTATGAATAAGCATGTCTTTCATTCTTTTAACGTGCATCAACAAAAAAAAGTTTATCTCGAGGCTAAAACTGTTTTTAACTCGCTCATAAACGCCAGAATTGTAAGACATTTTTAAGACATTAATCTTATTTATAAAAAAAAGACACGTGTAATAGCGAAAAGATTTTATTTTATTCGATACGAAAACTTTTAATTGATTAAAATTTAATAACTAAGACATTTTGATTTTTTTCAAAAAAATTAGGATAACTATAATCTTAAAAAAAATTATTTTTAAGAATAAAATGAAAATAACTCGTAGGAGAAGATCCTGAGAAACATTTAGTTGTGTATTTTCTTTGTCTCAACGCTCCTATCATATCAACTTCGACAATTCTGATCTTAAATAGATGCTTCAATTTGACGAGACAAGTAATTTGATTCGAAGCTGGCGCCAGATACTTTCTAAGAAGAAAATGATGATGAGTTTTTCATTTGTCGGAGCTTACGTATACAAGACAAGCTGAATAGACTCATTCTAAAAAAAATTTTACATCAAAATAAACTTTGCAAAAATTGTGATTACGAAAAAAAGAAAGAAAAAATGGAATTGATTAATATTCTTCTTATCAGCGAAAGAATATATTTTCAATGAACTAACTAATAACTATGTTTTAAAATTATTTATTTCGGATCCAATTTTAGTCAAAGTGGTTATGAATTTGTTTATATTATGCCAATACTGTTTTAAAATTAAGCAATATCATTAGATTTATGAATATTTCAAAAAACAACAGTTAAAAATTAGATTTCCTCGTGTGTATTTAAAATAATATAAGCAGACTAAATGAAATATGATAATTGTATAACACATTTATTTTTCGAGAGATATGAATATCATACTTTATCTTTTGTTAAGAAAGTTCTGTGTCTAGGAAAACGAATAAAGTTAATTTGTGTGAGAGATACAGAGATACAAAATGACTTATTTGAATTTGTGCTCCTCTTTTGTTTTTACGAAGTTTCAAAAACTATCTTATTTATTTTTCCACAAGTTCGGTGGATATTAAAAGTTTATTCTCGAAATATATCTCGATTATATTAGCGTTTTAGTCGATGGGAGGGATAACAGAATTAACACTTGATATGCATTCATGTATATAATTGATCTTCTAAATACATCAAAACTGATTAAAAATTATTCTATATCTGCCTTTATAAAAGACTAATTGTAGAGATGGTTTGATTTTTTATTCCTCTGATTTTATGCTGAATATCATAAAACACATATAACCTCTACATTCGTTTTGATATTTTCATATATTTCATCTCTGAGACAATCAGTTTCTATCAACGCTCTTGCCCACTTTATTTTAAAAATTAGAAGAATGATTTATTTTAGTTATACTCCGTTAAAAAAAAAAAACCTTGAAAATAAAATTTAAAAAATCAGAAGAAGGAAAGCCTGTTAGAATAAAATGTGAGTCTTAGTAAACATAATGTCCAGATAAAAATCTTATTGTCGTATTGTTCAAAACTTATCAATAATACTTATAAATAATCCGTTATTTTCACCAATATCTCTAAAATAAATGGATTACACATTTAGTTCTAGTAAAAGTGTTGAAAGCTTGCCTTTAATTCTTTTGTAATCATTTATAAAGTGCAAGAAGGCTTTTCAGTGTTTTGAATTGTAATAATTTGCATATAAAGATCAAAATTACGAAACAGGAAAAAAAAAATGTAGCTATCAATTTTGATAGATATTTTTCTCATTTTCAAATTATCAAATCTTTTGAAAATAATTCTATATCTGTTTATTTAAATATTTAAGTACATGAAAAGTGTCTTTATGTATTTGAAATCATTTGAATTAAGGGTAAAACTTTTTCTTTCATTTCATATTTTGTTTGAAAAATTTTGCTAAGGGGAATAAATATTATAATATATTTATTTGCTAAATTTTTTTTATTTAAATAATTCCACCCTACCGCTGAAAATGTTGCAAATCAAAACATAGTCAGAATCGTATACGAAAAGGCTGTTAAAAGATATAATAGATTTATAGCGTTGTCTCTATCGTGTTTTATCCTTCAACTAAAACTAGGGACTTTTTAATTTGAATTGTTTAAGATGAAAATCCCTCGATATATATATATATATATATATATATATATATATATATATAAATGAAACATGACTTATGTGAATTAGAATAAAGTTATTGAAATGTAGCGAATATGGTAAAATCAAGTACCTAAAAACACAATTCATGCACAAACAATCTTTTATTTTTAATTTATTTTATTTTGTCAGTCGATTTTAAGACTTTCAGAAACAAAATTGCGAATTTATATAGAGAAATCGCGTAAATTTATTTGGAAATTAGTCTCTCGTATAACTCGTAAACAAATTTGTTGCGCCATGAAGGTCAAATCTGTTGCAAGTATCATGGGTGCAATGTTTCTAACTTCTTAACCTTCCATTTACAATTAGCATGTTAAACTTTCACCACCATTTTCATCATTAGTCGAAGGAACACAGTCTTCTATCTTCTCCAGAGAAAACGAGCTTTTTAGTTACAATCTTCCTTTTCTTGTCCTTCTTCCCTCGAGGTTTTTTCTCATTTCCGAATTTCATTTTTTTCAAGGTTCAACTTTCTACTGATGGGTTTTCTTGGCTGATGGTCTTTTAGATTTGGTATAATTTCATTTTGTAATTTGGATTTGTAGGGGAACAACGTCAAGATGTCCCGTTTCTGTTGATTTTCTTTTATATTTTCTTTCGGAAAAGCTCAGAATCAACTAGTGAGAGTTGAAATGAATATTCACTACAGCTACATTAGGGATTGGTGGAAGTTTGTCACACTATAATTACTTAAAACTGGGTAGTTGTACGATAAAAACTGGTACCACCCGTCTTTGCCCCAATTTTGGGTATCCCCACAGGATTAGTCATACTAAACGTGGGGTCAACTGAAACAAGATCAATATACTTAAGGGGCCAAAATAGCAAAACCTAATAAAATAACCTCATCAAACATTGTGTCATTTACTCTAAATATAAAACAAAGCAGGATCTAAGTAGTTGACGTAACGAGCTGTTTTACAAACAAAAATTGTTTCACTTTTTTGGAAAATACATGGATATTACAAGAAAGCTTCGTTCTCTGACGGGAACTGATGACAGCACAGTTTTTGCCATAGTCGTTTTTTGGCTACCCTCTCGTATTTTATAAAGGATTGAATAAGGCTGGAATGCTTAAGCGCTTAAATTTCAAGTCAGTTGATACCATGAACAAAAAGAAAGCAAACAGTGTTTATCTGATGAAAGAAAGGTATAATGCCCCGTTAAAAAATGAGTAATATTAAAAACAAAAGCATCGAGAAAGAAACCGGATTTTCAAAAGCTAAAAAGATATAACGTAATGAAAGTATTCAGTATTGAAAAACATCTTTCCCATAATAAGAAATTGTTCCAATATTAGATTGTATGTGTACTAAGAAGAACTTTTTACTATAACTCATGAAACACACTTATCAAAGGCCTTTGTGATGTCATAATTTTTATACTTTTTATTTTTCATTTTTCTTTCTTTCTTTTCTTTTCTTTTTTTTTTTTTTTGAATGTATATTAATCTGTATTCCATTGACGTCACGACTTCCTGCTAATATCGAATACGGATACTTTGATTCTCGCCCTCAGTCAGTCTGTTCGGGGCGGTTGGCGACTGCGTTGATCTGCTAGATGATTTTTGATGTGATATGAATGTGTGCATGTCATATAAAAATGTGTAAGTAAAATATTTTTTTAAAAAATGAAATGGATACCTTGAAGTATTTGCTACTACGCCACACCATGTTATTAAAACAAGATGTTAAAAGAACTTCAAAAAAAGTGCAAAAACGTTACAACCGAAGAAGTGATTATTTATTTAAATGTGTGTGAAAGTTGTCAAAAAAAATCAAAGCAAGAACTAGTTTTTATATCAATGGTCGAGACGTCAGGTAGACTAATTGACATACAACTGCAACCAGATTTAATGACTGTTTATTTGTCTATCAAGGCAACTTGAGGAAATTTATTCAGTTACTGGCTCTAAAAGATAAACGTGCAGAAGAGGTTGCATATTACTTATTTGATATTTTTACTATAATTGGAGTTCCCAGTGCACTGAAAATGGACAACAGACTTGAGTTACTGACCAAATCGTAAAATAATTTAGAGCAATGTGCCCGATCAGAAACTTATGCTCGGTAAACCGATGCACAGCTAGACTCAAGGGTTGGTCGAGCATTCATATCAAAACATAGAAAAATGTAAAGTTCTTTGTTGATCAAAGTAATAAATTATTCGAAGAGTTATTCTTTGTGTAACTTATGAAAAATAAGGCATTTCAAGAAGGCAGTAAAGATTATACTTACTCTTTGAAGCCTCGTTTCGTACGCTTTTAAAAATAGGCTTGAAAACAACTCCTTTCCCGAATGAATCTGTCGAACATCTTAGAACTGAAGAAGCGAATCAAGTTTTAATCCAGACAGTTGCTAACAATTCCAAAAACATTAATAGTGAAACATGGAGGATTATTCTGATGTGGACAATAATGATCCATCGCAAAGTGCCCCTCCCTCTAAAGTTAATTTTGAGACTTAGAAAAAGGTTGAAACAGCAGCCTCTTCAATCCAGACAGATATTTTAACCAGCCAAGAATAAGTAAAACACATAGGATGCTAAAGAAGGTTTAGAATCACAGGCAAAAAAATATTGAAAGTTTCAAATTTTAATTTCTGTCTGATAAAGTTGGTGGTGCAATGAAATTGCGAATATCAGTCGTTGGAACAACAACGTTGACAGAACAACAAATGATCCACGAAATTTATCAGCAGTGATGTTATAAATTCAAAGTAAAGAGTTCTATGGATAAATATTTCATATTAACATTTGACAATAAAGTAGTTCCTGCAATTTTCAATAAATTAATTCGAAAACTACTAACTTGTAATTAATTCGATTATATCATTGTGTTCTTTTATTCAGAAAAGGAACATCAGAACCAACTCAAAACAATCTTCGACATTTGTCAAAAGGAAAATATTATACAGAAATTATCCAAATGTGTAATCCTAAGCTAAATTAGCTTTTTAGGTTATGAAATTGAAGAGAGATTGAAGTTACTACTAATAGTAATGATATTGAAACTATAAAAAAGTTGAAAATACCCATATAGTGTAAAAGGACTTCAAAGGCACTTAGGTTCAATAAATGTGTGATATATTTATATAATATGTTAAGCTTAAGTATCCTTTCAATCAGTGTTATTAAAAGATGTGGAATTTAATTGGATTCATGAATGTTCGAATGCATTCGAAAATTTAAAATAAATATAATAAAACGTGTGTTACATTTATATAATCCTAATGTAACATGCCATTTTTTTTATGCGTCACAAAAAAAAAATGATAGAGCTGTATTGAAACAACCTGATGCCTCAAATGTTTTGCACTCAATTGCTTATCATTCTAGAACCTTAAGAGACAATGAAAAATTTTGCAATAACTTAATTTGAATGCCTTCTGATAATAGATGGCTTAGATAAATTTTATTATTATCTTTAAGGTCAAAAATTTGTTATACACTTAAGAGGTAGGGTTTTTCTACTGGTTGCTAACATTCAGCATGTATGACTACGAAATTAAATGTTTAAAAAGTTCTACGAACGTGGAAGTAAATATTTTATCAAAACATCTGATTTCTCACCATCTTCTACATTCGGTTCCTTTTCTTGACATTAATGAAATCAAAATCCAAATGAAATAAAATTAAAAACTCTTAAAAGGATGATAATTTATAATTCTCAAAAAAATGAAGAAAAAAAATTCATTCTAAAAAAAGGAAATTTCTGAAAATTATGTATACATCTTGAAACAAATCTTCCAATTTCATATTTCTGAAAAATTACTAGATGACAAAAATACTGCATTTACTTCTGTATGAGATTTCTTAAAAAATTCTTATAAATTTTAATATCAAACATTTGTTAACTACTGCTTATGACCCTCAAACTAATTCTAAAGTAGAACTTTTTAATCAGTCCTTAGTTACAATACTTAGATGTGAAGTAAATTCTTCTTCTACTAAAATTTCTTGGACAAAGTTATTTTACTAAATAATAAACTAATATAATAATTAACTTGACTCACAATAATTAAATTTCTACGAAGCTATTTGTTGTTCGATCTCTTGCCATATCAATCAACTATAGGCCAGATTAAATGTTATAAACCTGTTGCTGTAAATTAGCTCTACAAGAATATAAAATTTTCAAAAGAAAAATAAAATTAGATATGATGCTCATTTTATTGAGAAAAAGTATTCAATCTAGGTGATCTTGTTGCGTTTGAAGAATTTCATTATCCTAATATTCAAGTCCTTTTTTTCTGACCCTTATGGCATAATGAAACAAAGCTCTGAAGTCACTTGTGAAATAAATAAGCCAAATTCCTTAGCAAAGGAAAGATACTCAAATTCAGTTTTTATTCTTCTGATAAACTGAAGCTAAGGTTCCCGTCTACCGGTCATTTTGATTCATTCAGCTTAATGTTTATCCTATTGATTTTCGACTTCCGTTCTCAAATCTTTACTATTTGATCTATTTGAATACAATAAAGTGCATCTGAAAGAGCAAAAATTAATGAAGGCTTCTGCGGAATTACTTTTTCGTCTAATTTTCAAAAATATTTTTACCCCTAATTTAATGATTCGTTTTTGAGTTTTCCGGTCTTTAAAGAATATTTTCAAATATTTTTAAAAATCGGAGGAAAAAAGTAATTCCACAGAAGCATTCATTATTTTTTGCTCTTTCAGATGCACTTCAAATAGATCAAGTAATAAAGATGAGAGAATTCATATCGAAATTCCATAGGATTAACATTAAGCTGATGAAATCAAAATGGAGGGGAGACGGGAGCTTTAAGACATGAATAAAGAACTATAAAAAAATTCAATACCTACCATTGCAATTTATACTCCTTTTTAAGAATCTACTCATTTAAAATTATTCCCCATGGAGGGTTGATTCTTACAAGATACTCTTTGGTGTTACCCAAAGGGAAAAACCATTATAAGTTGGTTGCAAGTGTAATTGTTAGTCTATTGTGTTTTTCTCTTATGCATTGCCTCTCTTAGAGAAATGCATGAGACAAAACATAACAGCCAAGTCCTCCTTTATCCAGACTTGTTAACATATCCTTTTCAATCAACAAATGTCTTCGTGAAAAAACAACGCAATTTGTCAACGATTCAAACTGATCTTATCAATGTCTCAAAATCAAGTGTTTTACAAGTCATTGCCTTTATCTTCATTTTGAGACAAAATTATGTTTCAATAATATTTTTTTTGTAACAATTAAATTTTCAGAGTCCCATGTGCCCCTTAATAATACTTTATATATTTAGGGTGTGTTTTTGTATATATTAAGAACATTTCAAGAGCTATTTTCTTTTACAAAGGAGGTGAAAACGGAAAACCACTTAATAAAAAATTATTTGAAAAAACAAGCTTGTGTCGGCAATTTTTTTTTCCTAAGCACTTTGCGGACAATCTCCATTATTTAATCATTTTATTATTTTCAAATTTGATTGTGTCATGATGTGTCAATTTATTAAATTTACTTAATAATTCATAATTTTGATAGTTTTACTCCATGTTATAAATATATTTGAAGTATTTTGAATACTTAATATATTTGCATAAAATAATATTTTTTAAAAAATATAATTCCTGCTGTGACCAACAATCAAAAATATTTTTCGAAATTTTAAAAACCTATAACAGTTTCCATTTTCGCTGAGTCGTCAATAACTCTATTCACATTATTGTACGAGTTAAGCGGAGAGGAGAAAAGAAAGTGATTATAAATTAAATTTTTATTTTTTCCTTCTTTATTTAAATATGCTTAGCACCAAGAATTTTGAAAATAAAACTACTTTTACTTCCTTTTTTTTAACTATTGTAAAGCTCTCTAAGAATTACACATATTATCTTTACTATAAAGATCCCGAACACCATTTAATTGTTGAATTGACAAGATTTAGGTGAATTCCGTGGTCCGGCGCCAATTGCTTCTTAGAGAGACATTAATAAATAATCATTCGCATGCTCACGATCTTTTTCCTTTCACTCATACATCATTATTTCTAATTCAATTCATTACACTTCTTATCTTCATGTAATTTACCAAATCACGTTTCATTTTGATTGAGAAGAAACAATAATTTTAAGCAACTCACATTACCAAAAAGTGCCCGAGATTAGTGAACAGAAAATCGCGAATGTCCCAACGTCATAATTTTAGTTAAAAAAATTTTTTTTTCAAATAACGAAATTTTAGATATATTTTTCTTGATCCCATTTATGAATCATAGAGAGCGTTGTGCTTAATTATTTGTATTTTTGTTAATAATTGTAAGCCTAGTACTAAAATGGCGTAATTTAATGATGTTTAAATTTGAGAGGGAGGTATATTCTAGTTTTATTTATTAAACTTAATTAATTTTTTATGCATTAGTGTTTATTTTTATATTGTAGTTTTATTGATTTTTGTTTAAAATAGTGATTTCCTTTTATTTTTTCTCTTGTTGTTGATAATATTGTTTACTCCTTTTGTTATATTAGATTTATGCCTTTGTTTAATAGAGACATTACTGATTGTGAAGATTTAATCATTAAAACCTATTTAAACTGAGTATTACTTCATAATCTAGTGGCAGTTACATAGTTTTACTTTCATTTTTTCATTTTCAAAGAATTTTCTTTTTTCAATTATATCTTGTTAATTTCCTACATGTATTCTTCTTGTTATTAAGTTTTTGTATTTCGTTTCTATATTCTTATATAAGTTTATTTTTCAAGATTTAATAATGAATAATTTTGACTTTAATATTTTCAAAAAAAAATAATTATTTGTAATTTCCGATTTATTTTGATTCTCTTTGCATTTTATAAATGTTGTAATGTTTATTTGCATATATATTTTTCCATCTCTCTCTCTCTCTAGAAAACGAAACGAGATAGGGAAAAATGGTGATTCACAGAGTTGTAAGGCATCATTAATTTTGTCCGTAAAGACACCTTGTGGACATTAATGCGAAGAATAAAACGATTAAAACGCATATTTGTTTTCTCGTGATTTCCCCACTGTTCCCCATTGCGGTGTCGTGTTTTGCCCGAAAAATAACCATTTCTCCTCCCTTTCAAGTTTCGTGACGTCACAGGGTAGGAAATCACGAAAAAGCACAGGCGTGTTTCAACCGTTCTGTTCTTCCCATTAATATCACACGGTGTCTTTTCGTGCTAAATCAATGATGTTCTACAACTTTGTAAATCACTATTTTTCCATATCTCGATCCATGTTCGAGATAGGAATAACTACTTTTTCCAATATATATATATATGATGCGTCTTGGATAATGTGATTTTATTATCGATGAAATAAAACAAACAAGTGGCAGTCACTTAAATTTAATCAGACCAAATGGTTTATTCAGTCATGATGATAATACTTGGGAGATATTTAAAGCAAATTATTTTTTATAATATTGTACAGCCATGACTAAAAAACCGCCCATGATAGCGTTTCTCATACAGTCAGGGAAAAGAGGAGAAAGAGAACGTTAAATTACGCACATAATTTATATAGGAGACATGGAAATGGGAAAATCCCTGAAAAATTGTGTTTATTAAGCAGAAAGAATTAGATCTTGATGGAGTATTACGCTCCCTACTTAAAAGAGGAATTCAGTATTTTTAAAAGTGAAAGGAAAGGCTTCTCCCAAGGAATTTGACATAAAAAGAAAGATGATAAATTTATTTATCATCACATACGAGTACAAGGCAGAAAGCCGAGAGTCAGTTTAAGTGGTCACATATTCTCCATAAATTCAAAATTATTTCGTTGTCATAGTACTAAAAGTAGATCATTACAATTTAAGAAAATACAAGTTCTGCATTTTCTAACATACGCGGAAGGTTTTTTTTTTTTTTTTTGTATAGAACATTCTTTGCACAGGACATTCTTCTTGAAATGTAATGGCTGAAATATACGATATCAATTAAATGAAGTTCGTGTGTAGTCTTAGGACGTTTCATTCCCCCCCCCCATTACCTGCATAAAACCTTCTCTACCATCTATCAATCTTACCTATTATTTTAATCGTTTACATTATCATATTTTCCAACCTTCATGAAGAGGATCCAAGGAAAAGTTTTTGAAAATCATTGAAAAAAGAACTCGGGCTTAATCTTAGAATTTTGAAAAATATACCATGAAATCGTATAAAAAAAAAGCAAATTATTAAAATATTTAATTCAGATATGAATTAATTTAATACGAATAATTTTTCATTTATCTTAAGAAAAAAATATAAGAAGCTTCTTAAAAGTAATGTACATCTTATGTTAATTAATTCTGAAGCAAATCATTACATATTGTTTCCCAGTATAATTGCCAAGATACATAATTGGCTTTTTACTATATTAAGCATATAGACATAAAAATGTTGAATGCTTATAAGAGAATTTAGATTTGTATATATTTATTAAAATTTTGCTCTATATACTAAAATTGTATTTGCATCTTTATACAGATATTTACTTAAAGCTTCAGAATGTCAAATTATATTTAAACAGTTGATTGTTGATTTAAGAAGTTCAGAATGTTACAAATTATCACAGATATGTTGAATATTTTCTTTTCTTTTCAATTTATCCTCTTTCGATCGCAAAATATCATATTTACCAAAACTTTTCAAAGCACTGGACAATTATTAAATTAAATTATTCAAATAAGGATGAGATTTCTACTGAAATTAAGTTTCTACTTCGAGTATTAATTTATAACTCGTAACGAAAAATGTATTTTTAACATTTTCCAAAATTTTTAGTTGATTTACTGAAATGCAAAATATAAAAGTATTCATGATTTTACTACATCAAAACTTTTTTTTGAATATTATAATTTTGAGTCAAATGAAATAAGAATATATTTTGTTAACACATTGTTTTATATTGAGATGAAATGTAAGAGCTTCAATCAATGCTTCGAAATATTTCATCTCTAAATTTGTCTCTATGAAATTAATTTTGTTGCCTATGATTACATTATATAAGTGAATTATTGAATTGAATATACATAATACTCGAGTAGTTTATATAATTTAATCACTAAAACCTTTCACTTTAAGTTGATGTTATTCATTCATTCATACTAAGTTTATGATATATACTACATAGAAGTAAGAAACATTATTTGCTGAATGAAATGCTTTCCTTCATTGCTCAAATTTCCACTAATTTGTTCAGGCATTGTTATACTAAAATATTTACTCTTCTTAAACAATCAATGATATATTTTGTGCGTATAAATACATCAGATATAGTATTTCTATTTATAAAGTATGGTATGTAATACATTTAATGATTGCGTTGAGAAAAGTTATGATCCTATTAAAATATTATTAACTAAAATAATTATCTCATTTTTTTTGTATTACTAAATGAAAACAATTGAATTTACTGCAGAGCAAAATTCATAATTATGATACTAAAAAAATGACAAGGAAACTGTACGAAAAAAATTTCCAAATTTTTAGAAAACATTTTAAGAAAATTTTGAATTCAACAATTAAATTAATTACCTCTCCAAACTTTCAGAAATGTTTTTCCTTAAAAAAAAAAAAAGTTGAATTTTGGGCCATTAGGGAATTTTTCTGTTGTACAAACATCTCCACTGTTCAGCAAATGACCAGCTAGCTATATCGTTGATGCTATCACCCCCACCTCCCGAGAACCCTCAATATTATCAATCACCAATACAAAAAATTAAAAAAAAAAAAAAAAAAGGCGAAAGGCAACGTCACTGAAAATCCCATCTTGAAGAACATTTTCTTTTCAAACCCCTCTTTTTCTAACGCGCGATTAAGGTATCCTTTCTTACCAAACGTTTCATTACATATTCATATCAACATAAATTGGCAATTAAATTAACTAAATTTATTTTTTGACGCAAGATTGCAGGATCTAAAGAATAAAATTCATTTTGTCACACATTAAGAAATACATTTTCCTTAAAAATATTTCTAAATGATTAGTATATTCTCAGTTGTTATATAATATTCCGTATTTATTATACCGATATGAAGTTAGTTCTTATTTTTGTAGTTTTATTTAGTATGCTTTAATTCTGTTCTGTCGATAACACTTCTTGTTGCGAGCTCACATTCATTTTCCGAAGATGTTTATGAAAATAAGCTAAGAACTGAAGTGAACGACTTCAACTAATGTTATATACATAATCTTGTTCTCAGATGAAGTCAAGAGAAGATGTACGTGAATTTAAGGTTCATATTTTATATGAGCAGAAGTTATAATTGCACTTCCTCCCCCTTCCCTTCCCTCTAATAGTAGCTAATACGGATTTATTATGGAATATGTCGAATGGGAATATAGTCCTCATGTTGCTTCTAAGAACGAAGTTGATAAAACAGTCAGTCAAATGTGGATTTTGGATTAATTTGCTAGCTCGTAATTTGTGTTGCTAACAATTTAAGCTTCATTTATATTTCTGATAAGTTGACTGCAATCCTTATTTCCGATTAAGGCTTTCTTTTTTTCTTTTACTGTACAAGTGAGGATGAGAGTGTTATAAATAACTTTATATATATATATATATATATATATATATATATATATATATATATATATAGCTGAAAAGTAAAAGAATCGCATAATTCATAATCTGTCTTGCATTGATAAAACTGTTGAAATTTCTTTTTCTGGAACATTCAGTTCAATAAAATAATCGTTTTTTAAATATCTTTCAAAGCAGACCTTTTATTTCACTGATCTTATATTAAATTCAATGGCAATATGTTTCCATTAAAATAAGTTAAGTAAAATTGGCTACCTTCGCATCTTCACATGGTAGTCTAAATATCTTCACTAAAAAGAAGTTTATCTCTATGGGATTTTGTAATAACACCAGTTTGAAAATGGATAATTTTTTCATCGAATAGTGAAAAGTGTTTGGAAATTTATTAGTGATAATTTTTTATTTCAAACATACTTAAGAAGACCTTGATTATCGAATGAACAATGTCAATACGAACATTAAAAATTCACTAATATTCCTTTCTAAAATAATAATTTGCTCAGCTTATTAAGTAAAAATATTAATACTCAGAACTTTTATATCTTATGAAATTTCATGTAAAAATTACTTTTACAAAAACAGATTTCTTGTTTTCAGTATAAATGATTAATTGATAGTCTAAATATTTAATGAATGCTTATAAATGGAGATACTAGATAGTGATTTTGACAAAATATTACTTCAAATTTATTGTATTTTTTCTTGTCTACTTAAATGTATAAAAAACATCATGACAAACCATGCTTTCCAAGCCTTTTACTGTAAGCAATTCATTGGTTTATTTAATTATTTGAAATAATTTATTCCGATTGTAACGAGCTCTCGCCCATTTCCTCATTCAGCAAGCCTTTTGGACACTTTTTATAACGTTATTTGATTTCAGAATTTCGCCTTATGAATAAACCAAGATTTAGGTAAATCAGCATCAATATACATTGTGTGAGAAATATAATGAACAGATGAAGAAGTAAATATGAAAATTTTACACGTGTTAAAGTATTTAGAAGAAGGAGTTAGAAGGTCAATCTAGTGTGTAATGCACACCATATTGGTGCAAGACAGTTAAAAGATCGTCCATAGTTTATTTGACTTAGAACAAGTTTATAAATATTATTCCTGAATCAGATACAGTTTTGGTGTTATTGAGACAAGTCGAATTTTCAATTATAATCTTTGGTTTCGAAAGCTAATTAGTTACCTCTCCATATTCTTAATAAAAGTTGCTTTGTGATAATTCCATAGCATAAAATAAAACTTGTTTGATTTTTCTCAACTAACTCTGTATTGTATGAAAATTTATTGAGTTTCGATGGTCTGATTCTTAACAGCAAATCGGGGATATTTACGGGGTGTTCAGTGAATAAGACCCCGAATTCAAAGTTAAATATCTCAAAAACAAAGATCAATAGAATAATGCAGCAAACGGTATGTTTATTATGTGAGAAGTTTAAAATATTATTTACAAAAGTTGCTAAAAATCAGATCAGGTTGTACGATTTAAGCTTGTACTATCATCATGTATAAACATATCCGTCCTCAGCAAGTAGTCCTTGCAACCACAACACAATTTTTAAAAATGTCCGCTATTTGAAATACTGAAGTGCCGCAAACGAATAATGAAATTTGCCATCACGTGCTGAAATGTCTCAACGGAAATGGATTCACATACCACACAAATCAACGATTCAAGCTCTTTCAGCGTTGTGGGATTGTTCCAGTAGATAGTATCTTTCAATGCACCCCACTGAAAGTAGTCACAAGGAGTCAAATCAGGCGAATATGGAGGCCATTCCAGTCCTGTGTCAGTAAATTTTGGATTATCTAATTTAATGACTATATTTTCGAAATATATTCGTGAAGAAAGCGATACACCTTTTCTATACGATGCGGTTGAGCCCCATCTTGTATGAACCATTCGATACGCGGTTAATCCTACAACACTATTTGTATGGTGACAAATTGTTCCAAAATGTTGACGTAACGTTCACTAGTTATCGTTTCACGCATGATAAAAGGTCTTAAAATGCCTCTTCTACATGCCCCTGCACAAGCAGTAACTTTGGAGAAATGCAGTGGTTTTTCTTCACACAAATGGGGATTTTCGGATTCCTAAAATCTCCATTTTTGATTATTCACGAATCTATTGAAATGGAAATTCGCTTCATCTGTGAACCAGAGACAGCCAACTTCAAATCCTTCGTTATCAATAATTATGAGCATTTGTTTCACAAATTCAACCCTTTGTCACACAACTTTTATGAGTACGGCTTGATGACTTTGGATTTTGCATGAAAACATGTGTAGGCTGTTTCTGAATATTTTCTGCGTACTGGAAATGCTTTAAATCAATCTCTAATGCAATTCTTCGGATGGATTTTGCTGAACAATTCCAGAAACCTGTGGTGATATTTTCAGGAGTAACTTCATTTTGATTGGGTCCAACATTTCCCACTCGATCATCAAAAACTCTGCCTGTTAGCTCGAATTTGGTGAACAGCTTGCGAATTATTTTTGCATCGAATCCTTTTGGAACATTAAATAATTGATGAAAACTGCGACTCTTTGCCATTGGCCTTCGTTCGAACCTGTGATATTCCGGTACCAGAAAAACACGTTATTCAATAAAGTACATGATTTTAACCTCTACTCTAACCTTCTTGCAATAATCAGCAGTCAAACTGGTTGACAAGATGATACTGGAGCACCTGAGCCTTTCGGTCCTTAATCTCCATATCAAGGAGCTCACTTTATGACATGATAACGGCTTTTTCCACCCCAGAACTGCGATTTATTTATTGGAATTAAAATATTTTAAATTTAGAGTTTAATGTCAAATGAGAAAGGAAAAATTAAAATTTAGCAATGCATGAGTAGGTAAATTTGATTAAAAATTCATGAGAAGTGCTGTATTCTTCGTCATAACGTTAGAGAGATGAAGAGCATAGGTGGGGGTGAGAGTAATATTATTTCAACCAACAGTCTGGCACTCGCACGCAAGTTGCGCTTTCGTCGAACATCTAGGCCGCGAGAACGGCCTTCAAGCTCGTATCATTGTTTTTGTAGTGATGACTTGGCTATTGATGGCTTTTACACTTTCTGTTGAATAGTAAGGGGAAGTTGAGTTGCTATTGGATGACGGCTAAACGGAGAGTTACTATTGGCTATTGACGTTCATATGGTTGATTCTGCTATAGTTGGTTCTTTGCTTGTCTGAAGTAGAAGGAGATGAAAGTCCTTTTTCTTATTGGTTGCTGGAAGACGGAGGGAAGGTATCCTATTGGCTGCCTAAGTTAGCTGCGAATATGAAGGGAGGAGAAAGGGAGGAGAAGATCGGTAAAGGCTAAACGGCCATGAAAAATTAAGTTTTTAAAAGTACTTATGATCAAATTTAAATAGAATTTAGTTGACAGACTCTTAATAGTTAGTAAAATTATGGTGGCTGTAAGTCTAATAGGATTCTTCTGGGTCTTTTGGTACTTAGGAGATGGACATATTCTTCTAAGTTCGTCATATTTTCATTTTCAGTGGAATGGAGGTTGTTGAAGAAGTTTATGGAAATGGAGCACTATTTATAGGTAATAGTGTCGTGATTACAGCGTCATCTGTTAGTGGCTTTTATAACTACTATTTATAACTTATGTTTAAAATTCTTATAGTTCACATAACAAACTTTCCGTTTGCTGCATACTTCTATTGATTTTTGTTTTTGAGATTTTTTTATTTTGGAATCAAGCTCTTATTCGCTGTACACCCTGTAAATTTGTCCTACCATTAATAACAGAGTAATAATTGTTATGTCTTTAATAACAGAATAATATTGTTCGGACATTTCTATTTTTCCTTTTTTGTAAGTGAGTATTAAAAAGGGTGAAAAAAAATTTATGTTAAATGATATTATCAGGATATCTAAATGTAATGAACGAGAAAGAGAGAAAATTTTCTCTTATTGGAGGTTGCTTACATATTTTTATATTAAATATTAAATATTTATATATTTGTCGAAAAAAGTAGTATGATTAAAATTAATTAATACATAAAAATACTGTTATAATTTAATAATAATTTAATGCATTCTACATTGATTCGTTGCGTACTTTTACCTCAATTTTTAAAATGGCTTGAGTCTAACAGACTTATACGGGAGTGAAAATTTCTTTAATTTAGCTTAGTAGCACTACAAGGGGAAACGTTGAGCCACCAGACGACCATAACTGTCGGCAAAAACTGCAAGTTGTTTCTGACAAAGTGATCAAAATATCAAATCAAGATCTTCATTTTGCTGGAGAAATCACAATCTGAGATTCAGGGGATGCTGAAGGAAATAAACAGAATGATACAATGAAATAAAAGTGTGCAAGGGACATAAGTGTTTTAGTCAAGGTCGCACAAGCATTGAAGGTGATCATCTGAATGTAGATGACCCTCTTCTTTCACCGCAGATGAGAGTGCTGAGAAAGTTTGATAAATTATGGTCAAACAGACAAACAACTGTTAACATAGAGCTTACCATGGAAATTTTTAAATGGTTATGATACGCAATCAGATGAAAACGATCAGAAAAATTTGCAGGTTTTTTTTTTTTTTTTGCATTACTTCGGCAAGTTGCTTTTCTGATTGTGAAAAATTACCTTGCCAGGGTTAATGTTACCACTCTGAAATATCTCCATATTTTTCTTATCTAATACAATCATTTTTTACCTGTTTCTTCGACTGAAAATTAAATTTAAGAGACACCGTTCTGCTGATTAAAAACAGGTGATGGGAAACGCAATGAAACAGTTGATGGAAAACAATGGTACTGTCCATAAATTGCGCATCAGGAGTGTTTTGAGCAGTTATAAAATTGGTGAAGCAAATATGTGAATGCAGGAAAATACTATTTTGAAGGGAAATATAGTACAAAAACTATATGTATTTTCAATAAATTATCTTTGACTCATTCCTGTAACATTTCGACCCTGCTACGTATATAAAAGTATAAACTATTTTAATCTTAATATTTTATTCTTAAGAAAGTTAAAAAGTGAACAGTAAGTAATTTTACGCTTGCAATTTTATTCATGTTTGTTTTCAAGAACAAAGAATTATATAGAAAGTTTTATACATATATTCTCGTATATGTAATAAGTGTAATTCTGTAGTTAGATTTCATAATGTATAGATTTATTTAAAAGATTATGTATATTTTTAAAAGGAGAATACTCTTCCTCAAAAAATATTAATTGCTACGATATAACTTTACTTAATCTTTCCACCCTTAATCGATAATTAAATAACCTTTAATGAATACTACAGTGACCAAAGTAAATAGTCAAAATAATCAGACTAATTAATTTTTTGATCTCAAATTTAGTTTATTCGAATCACCACGCAAAATATTTATTATCACATCTCTGATTTGATCCCTACATACGTCCAAATGTAAAGATGGGTATTACGGAGACACACATATTGGCAGATTAGATCCGACTCAATAGAATAACTTATACAGGGGGCTCCGACTCATTATCCATATTCAAATTTCACTAATTTCGATTCTTATTTTTCTTTATTTTTATTAACTTAGACACAGGACTACATTTTTTGCTGTAAACTTTTTTTCACTCTCTCTATTCCACCAATATTAAATTTGCCGTTGTTTTATAAATGGTGTACCATGAATTCTACTCATTACCCTTCAGTATTTCTATACTAATTTACAGAAATCAAAGTTCATTTATTGGAAGAGGTTCTCAAATCAAATAATAGCATATTAAATTTCAAAGAGGCTAAGTGAAAGGATATACGCTACAGAACCCGTAATAAGTTTTTTTAATGCACAGAGAATAAACTATAGTAAAGCTTTATTAGAGTAAACTTAAAATTTTAAAATTTATAGCTGAATGTCTTTTAAAAAATAACGAACAATACAAGTATTTCAGCATCACTTAAAATCACATATCTTTAATATTTCGTAATAAGTGAACAATAGATTATTTTAGTATTTATTTGTTTAACTGTAAAAAAAAAGAGTTTTTAAAAAACAGATTGAGACAATGGAAGAATTATGAAAAGCTGTGAAAGAATAGTCAAAAGAAATATCGTTTGCTGCAACCAAAAAAAAATTCTTAACCTCTTGAATCAAAATGTTGAATCTAAAAAAATCATCATCAATCAAAACCATTAAAAAATTATCTACTGTAGATACCTTCGTATTTCTTTGTCTGAAGATTTATAAACATCTTAATACTATATTATTTATAAAGCTATTCAAATTTTAACTGTCTACGAAATGTTAAAAGAATTATACTGAAAACAAACATTTTAAACAAGTAAGAAATTTATCTACTGTCTCTGCTTTAATCCAGAATCTTAGTCTGTAATCGATTTTTCCAACCTATCTATACTTTTTAGTGAACTAGATTTTGCTACAATTGTTAACATTGTGTTCTGTTTCGTGTTTTAGGGCAGTTAAGTAATAATGAACTGCATTTGTTCTATGTTTTACTTTCTCTTTTTCAAAGAAAGTAGGTCATTTTTTTAATCGAGATATTTGGTATCGTCCATAGCAGATCCGTGAGGAATCAAATAACTAGGAACATAAATGGAACTTGCTACTTGTATACCAAATTTAAATGGAAATGTCTAAAAATGAATGTAATATGTCTCAATAGAAAGGTCTTGACATATAATTAAGAATATATATATATATATATATATATATATATATATACCAGGATTCCTGAAAATTTAAGAAATTGACTCTAAATTGACCTCAACAATATATATTTTCTTTAATAAATATTCAATAAATTTTCTCACTTCATGTAATACTGTCATTTTTCATCAGAAGTGAATCTTGTATTTCCCCCCCCCCTTTTTTTGTTTATCATTGTTTGGATTTTTTTGAATTTTTGCTTACATCTATAAAGACGTTGATACATAAGCTACATTTCAATCTATAATTAAATTAGTTTCAAAAAATTAATTTTTTGTGGTGAAAATTAACAAAAGAGAAATAATGCATCTCTTTAACAACATTTATTCAAATATTTAATTACATGTGAAAAGATATTGATGCTATAAAATATTTTTCAACATGCTCAAAAATTTAAAGTAATAATTGCTTCTCAAATGAATCATTCAATAGAAGCAATTTGGTGCGAAGGCGGCGTCATGCAATTTTAATAATGACTAAGACTAACTAAGAAATAACCGAGATATCTGGAAAAAAACTATTTTGCATATTAATTGACTTTATGTACACAAAGTTGTAAATCACAGCCTATTAATATTCATGTGTTTCGTTTCAGAAGGCCGTAGATTTGAAGTAACCTCGCAATATCGTAAAATCTTAATTATTTCATTAGAGAATCATAAATATTTAATTATTACTAAAAATAATAGAGATACTGTAGAGTTCAGCAGATTGAACTTTATCTTTTCCACACTGCAGGTTACTTCAATCTACGGCTTCCTGGAACACAAAAAAAAAATTGATATTAATAGGAGCCCTTCAAACATTATGTACTTAAGGATCAATTAATATGCAGAGTAAATGCTATCGAGTTATTTCATTTATTTCTTACTTATAATTAAAACTTTACAATACCACTTCGTACATGGCCACCTAATATTTTTTGTAAATGTCTGGAACATTAATATGATTCAAATGAAGTTTTAGAAATAGGGTTTTTAAAACATTCTCTGTTTGATTCTGATTAAACTAAGATCAAAATGTGCTTGAAAATTGATTTTTAGAAATTTATTAACTATGTTAATTCAATTGATTATTTAAGTAATATCAATATTTACTTCTCTTTGAACCTTTCTTTTGGGCCATTTTATCTAGAAGCTACAAGAATAACGAAATTTATTCAGGTTGTCATTTTATTTAATATTGTGAAATGTTCATAAAACGCTACAGAGAATAGGTAATCACAAAAGAATCGTGACACATTTTTTTTCATCACAGTAATGAAATAATGGTACATGTTTAGATCAAATGAGTTGTTATTTAAAGTCATAAATAGCATTTATATATACACTCGTGTGAAAAATTAAGATAACTGCTCCTTATATTGAATTTCTGAAAAATTAATAAAAACATTTTAAAGAAATTAAGCATGAGAGTACATTTATAACAAAGAAAGAGATATACCATTCAAAAGTCATTTATGTGGGCAAGATTATCTGTAAATCTCAGAGTATAGGGATGTTCAACATCCATGATGTGATATCGAACTGAAAATGAGTCGAATATAACTAATTTAGTTTCTGGTCACCTTTCGTAGCCAGACAGGTTGCCCAAATTGATAGCATACTGGACAGGAGGCAGCTGAGAAGTACTCGTGAAAGCCCATTTCCCATCTAAAAGACAGTTCTTAGTTCTGGGATGGATGGTTCTCGGAGAAGAAGGGCGAAATGTAATTGCTCCCCTCCCCAAAGGCATCCAGACATACTCTATGAGTTAAGATCAGGAGATATGGCTGGCAAATCCATGCGACGAATATCCTTACTTTCCAAGTAATCGACAACCACCAGAGCCCTATCTAAACGAGGGTTATCGTTCATTGGAAACCTGGATACAATGAGATTTCCCCTCTATACCTCATAACAATCAGAAAACCTTGTCAAACACATGAAGTGACACGCCGTAGTTCAACATAATGCCTTCCCAAACCATTACAACTCTAACACAGTAATTATTATTTTCCCTAATGAGGGAAGGATGACGTCTCAGGCTCTAACCAGGTACAGGTGTCCAAGTTGAATCTCTACTCATGTAATAAGTACGGGACTCCAAATCTGGTCCAAGGTGCATATTGTCTGCACCTGCTAAACGAGCTCTTGTGAGTGAGATGCAAACAACGGGTTTTGCATCAGCTCTCTTCCATGAAACCTTCTGGCAACTGCAGACTGTAAAATTCGGATTCCAGAGATAGCATAAAGAGCAGGTGAAAGATGTAAGGCTGCAGCAATTCTGTGTCACAACAATTAAAGTGCCAAATAATAATCCTCATTCGTCGTTGTGGTTCTTGGTCGACATTATCCAGGCTTTCTCTATACGAGCATAGTGCCCTGCAACTTTCCACCAACTGTAGACAACTCTGGAAGTTACATTGAGATCTGTAGCCACTAGCTCTTGTGATTGGCTTGTTTCTAATTTATCGACTATTTTCCATTTCATTCCACTATCCATACATTCATCGCTTCTTATTTTACCTGATACTTTATAAAATTTGCCCAAATCTTGAGAGAAACACAGTGAACGTCGTGAGTACGAGCACATGGATCGCCAACAACCCTTCATGCATCACCATTGACAGTAACAGCTCTACAGAAGCGCACATTTAAACTTATGTATTCGACTGGGAAGGTTTGCATAATTCTTCGGTGATATAATTACTCGTAGTACCTTTTGTCCAATACTTTTCTTAAAAAGAGACATAATTTGATAATTGTTTTAATTTTGTTCACGAGTGTATATATGTGCTCTGTGTGTGTGTGTGTGTGTGTGTGTGTGTGTGTGTGTATATCTGTAATGTATCCTTGTGTATGTATGGCATGTATGTATGTGTATATATATATATATATGTATCTCTTAATATGTATGTAATATGTATGTATGTATGTATGTATGTATGTATGTATGTATGTATGTATATATGTATGTATATATATACGAGACATATTTTCGTAGTACCGTTTGCGATTCCGCCGCCGCAGCATCCAGTCGGCGTTCCGCGCATATCGTTAGTTACATCTCTTGTCTACGCACTGACGCCCATTGATCGATTCTTCATTTGTAGCCGTTGTTTTACCAGGTGGTTAAGATTATCGATAATCAATGGGTGCTGATTGTGAAGTACGGGCTGTTATACGATTTCTTAGTGCTAAAGGCGTAAAACCGATCGATATTCATCCGTACGATATCTGTGAAGTTTACGGACTTATTATGAATGACAGATAGGTAAGGAAATGGGTGAAACATTTGAATGGCCGCACAGAATGTGCATGATGAAGAACAGGTGGACGTTCTTCAGTCGTTAATGAAGATTTGGTGCAGAGAAAGTGGACAAAGGGTGAGAAGAAACAGACGCTTTACAATTCATCATTGTCAAAGCTGCTTTCCTCAATGTTCTCGTGTTTTGTATCGCATTGTGACCGAGAACAGATTACCGGAAATTATGTTCACGTTGGGTTCCAAAACTGTTGACAGTTGCACAAAACCCAACGTTTAGAGCAGTGCGTGACTTTCCTTGACCGGTACCGCAATGAAGGTGAAGATTTTAGACAAATTGTTACCTGGTGACAGCATACAAATTGGCCTACGTCACCAGAATCGAAACAACAGTCATGAAATGAGCATTCATCATCACCCAAATGAGTGAAGTTTAAACAAATAATTTCTACTTGGAAGATGTGCACAGTTTTTGGGACAGAAAGGAGTATTACTAGTGGAGTTTCTGCCTCATGTGGACAATCAATGCAGCGTCTTATTATGAGACTTTGAACAATCTGCGTCGTGCAATCTAGACAAAAGACGTAGCAAGTTGAGTAAGGGTATCGTTTTGCTGCGCGGCCTTAGTACTTCGTCCTCATGTGGCTAATCGGACCAAAGATCTCATCAAATCTTTTAAATGGGAAACTCTAGATCATCTCCGCACGGTCTGATCTGGCGCCCAACTGACCATTTCACCACTTGAAGAAACACCTGGGCAGTCAGCGTCTCTTTAGAGACGCGACAACGAAGTCAAAACATTGTGATACAGTGGTTAACAAAGTCAGATAGCTTAAATTTTATGAGAGGTATTCAAAACTGGTGCCACGTTATGACCATTCTCAATATTCACAGAAATTATATGAAAAGTAGGTCGTTACAGGCTTTCATGTAAAAATAAAATTATTGCGATATCTTTGCACGTCTTTTTAATTTCAAAACGGTACTTGCTAACATGCCTCGTATGTGTGTGTGTATGTGTATGTAATATATGTATGTATGTATGTGTGTGTAGTAATGTATATGTATATGTGTTGTGTATATATGTGTGTGTATTTGTATGTATATAACTATATGTATTTATATGTATGTATGTGTGTGTATATATATATAACAGATCATTTGAAGGAGATCCCCGGCCTGACACATAGATGGCCCTACTAGAATAAATCCATACGTTTTAGTTAACAACCCTCAAAATATGCATATCTGTTGACCAGCTGTCAGATCGTGGTTTGTAGATTATATTTTAATTGACAACTTTTGTTATTGTGAAAAATGGATAAAGGAATTTCGCGTGTTGATGAATGTTGCTTTTGAGAGGAAAAATACAGTTGAAACAAAGGCAGCTTGATTACTACGGTTTCCGGACACTATCCCAGGAAAATCAACCATCAAGGAGGATTGGTATGCTAAGTTTAGACGTGGTGGAATAGACAGCTGAGACAGTGAAAGCCAGACGCAGTGGACCTTAAAGGAAGTTGTTACCGACGAAAACATTAAAAGTCAGAATGATTTGGAAGGACATAAATTGAGTTGAGATGAAATAGCATGAGGAGATGTAGCAAGCGCTTGAACACTCTAAAGATATCAACTGGTGTGTACATCATATTCACGAATATTTGGGTATAGAAAGCTCTGTGCAAAGTGGGTTGCCTTGAGCTCATTTTGTCAAAACAACGACGAGTTGATTCAGACGAGTGTTTGCAGATGATCAGCGTAAATAAATCTGAGTTTGCGTCGATATGTGACAATGCGAACATGGCTCCATCATTTCTCCAGAGTCAATCGACAGTCCGCCATCCAAGTGGACTACTACGATGGTGCTCAAAGCCAGTAGGAAAACGCAACAGTCAATGGCAAGGTTATAGCGTCTGTATTTTGGGATGGCATGGAATAATTTTCATTGGCTACCTTGAAAAGGAAGGATATGCATCAACAACGACCGTCAATGAATGGTCATGGTGGACACTCGTATGCAGGTCGCACTTCTGATGGTTGATGACGATGAAACAGGCGCTGTGATAAGCTGATCACCCACAATCCTCATCCTCCCGATCAGCTGTAGTGGACCACTACTATCATGATGTAAGAATCTGTCATTTATTGCACCGGTATTTGCCAGCATCATCTAATCGCCGCATCCTTCGATCCATGCGACGAGCTTTGATTCTTGATTTGCCCAACCTGCCTCTATCAATCCAGTATTACAATCTATCTTTCAACTCATGAGTACAACTACCTCTTCTGTCCAATGATACGACATCTTACAAAACGTTTGTTACCGTAAGAGCTCAGATTCTGCGACGAGGCTTTTCAGTCGTTGAAGTATTCTAATGTGCAATGCAACAGAGTGATACATCCGACTGAGAATCGCTTAACATGTACCTGCTGAGGCGTACGGTTTCGAAGGGATGTAGCTCCACTTCATTTATTCATTGGACCAAATTTAATCATTTGCGTGTACGGATCCAGAATCACTAAGCAACGATTTCCCTTACATACTGCAGGCAGCTCCTTCTTAGTTGCGTCAGGTTTTTGTTATATAAACTGCTGTTTGTAGAAAGATGCAACACCATGAAGGAATCACAGGATCAAATGAGATTCGCAAAATGTCAATTATAGGATATTATACCAAATGTTTCAGGCCATCGACGCGTAGGCGCACGCACGCTCTGAATTGATTTATGCTGAAAGCGCATATAAATGGCACGTAGCGGACGTTGAAAAGTCTATGATTATGAGTGGCCAGCGTTTAGATAGGACCTGGAGTTGCCATCCGACGGAAGAATAGAATTCAAAACTACCGGAGTTTGAGACGAGGGGAGATAATCAGCCTCGAGAAGAGGATTTTCTCATCGCTCTAGCAGCTCGTATGCAGCGGAACCAGTTCACATAGTGATGCGAGTTTGGAAGCAGGTGACCGACACCGAACAACTCGAAAACGGCACTGACTACAGAAGGTGACGCCAGAGATGATCGCACCTGCTCCGATGGCGTGAGATGATCCACAGGCTTCCTCAGGCAGCTGGCAGCACGTTGTTCACTGCTACAGGTGTACAATTGTCGGCTTCGGGTCAATTGTCGTCGTTCTGCTGCGCCGTGATTGCTGCAGTGTTTTATGCAGGACTTCCCCTCACGGCGAATCATCGACGGCTGCGTCGGCAGTGGGCTCTGAACAGAACGAGCGAGCTGTGGCACCAAGTTGTCTTTCAGATGAATCACGCTTCAATTTGGACCCATGATGGCCGTAGTCGTGTTAGCTAGCTGCCGGATCACGCTGCCTTATTAGTATATTTATTGAACGACAGCGGGTCGAACACCCGAAGATTATGGTCTGGTTTGCGATTTCGTATCATGGACGATCAATTTGATACATTGGTGGTAATCCAATAGCAACAGGTACGTCCGTGAAGTGCTACACCCAGTCGTTCCTTCTCTCGGCTCCCTGGGTTCCACTATCTTCAGCGGGATAATGTACCCCACATGTTGCGCGGACTGTTCGGACTTCTGTTCAGCGCAATAACGCAGTGCAACTTCTTCTGGCCCTTATTTCCGTATGTACGCTATTGAGCACGTGTGGATATGGTTGGTCAGCGTCTCGCTGTGATCGCGTCCTGCAGTTCAAGACGGCTGTTGCACACAGCGATATAATTCTCTCCCTCAAGCGATGATTCAACATCTGTTTTGACTCCTGTACCCACGTCGTATAAGTCGGCATATTGCAGCCATGTGGCTGAACCCAACACGTTGATTCGCAATTTGTTCTTTGTTTTGAAAATTTCATCGTTTATTTTGTCGTCAAGTCGTTCTGCATAATTTCTGCAGTTCTAATGATTCTCAGTGTTGTATCGTTTTCTGCACAGAGCGGTATATATGATAGATAATGCGTATTAGAATAGAGTTATACATATATACTCTTTTATATATTCTATTAATTTCAATTATCAAGATTTTTATTGTTTCTTAACAAGGACGCTTCATTGAAGTGTCTAAAGTTGTTGTAGTTTATTTTGTTTAGAAGCTTTTGTTTCGAGTTCCACGAGTTTTGGACCTGAAGAGTATGCTCAACTAATTTATATTCTGTTTGTATAGAGCTTATTTGATTTGATAAGAAATGTTCTTCTGTATGTGTCTCAGGAATGTTCTGTACATGCTTCATGCGGCTCTCTCTCTTGTTCGAATGTCAGTATCCATTTAAAGATGCTGAGGCACCTGTGGATCTATTCGCGTACCGTAATCATAGGATTAAGCTGCGTTCAAGCATTACATGGCAGCCGGGACGGAGGGAGCATATATGCTCGTGGTAGCTCAGTCACCCTTGGATCCGTGCCTTTATGCGGTTTTACGTCAATAGGTTCCGCGGGTGATTGTCTAATTTGTATTTCGAGTTGGGCTGAGATATTTTGCGTACTATGCCGCATCTCGATATACTCGAACAGTGCAATTTAGGGGCGGAAAATTCCAATTAATGAAGTTTGTCGATAAAATTTTCTTACCTTTTGTTTTAAAGAACCAAATCCAAATGTTTAGTGTGTGTGTGTGTGTGTGTGTGTGCGAGCATTGTTTTGGTAGTGAAACAGAAATAAAATAAGTATTGATATAAAAATAAGTAGAGAAACATGATAAATGTATCATATTCTGAATGTATACTTCCTAAAAGTAAAATGTCTCATTAATGGTCCGAATCTTATTTTGTTCGTTATATAGTTATTTGTTTTCCTCTCTTGTGTTTTATTCTCTCCTACTGATATTGTGATATGATTGAAATAATTTATATTACTTGATAATTTAAAATACGTAAGTGGTTCTTGGAAATTTTTTATTTCATTTCCAACCTATAACTAAAATATAAAAAAAAATAAGTTTTAAACGCCTATTTGGAGTTTTCAGTAAACTTTTTAAAGTAATTATTAAATTTTTTAATTAGAAAAAATCAGCATGAACAATTTGAGAATTTTTGGAGGCATGTATCTGTCGCATTTTTAAATTTCGCATTCTATTCATTGTGATAATTCGCGACTCTTAAAACTTACAAAATTTATTAGTCCCCTATTACTATGTTTTATGTGTGATTCAGTTTAACACAATATTTGTATTTGGTTACAGGGATTTCCTTCGTATTATAATTTCTTTACTTGAAATATATTGTTGAACATAGAAATGCCACTGACACAGATTCGGGTGATAAATAAATTACAAGCCTGTTTACTTACAAACTCCAATCATTTGCTTGAGGGCATTTGGTTGATGGTGGTGGTACATTCTTTAAAATCAGCAATTCCTGATAAGTAATTTACAAAATTTATTTACATTTGAATACTGCAAGTCATTTTTCAGAGAAATCGTAAATTTAAGCTCACCAATTTTCAGACACAATTGTGAAAAATATTTTTGAAGCATCGAAAATTATTCTCAATAATTCTTAACAAATAATAAAATTTTCTTTTTTACTGTAACAAGAGTTTCTATTTTACAATACATTCAGCTTTTTAAGAAGCTTGTAATTTTTCATTCTAGTAATAGATTAAATAATGATGGTCTGATTATTAGTATATCGCTTCCAATAAATTGTGCTGAAAGGTTACTGTAGTGACTCAAGTTTCCTCATTAACTTTCAAAATTTCATTTTAATCATCTGTTTCAAAATATAAGTAGAAATATTTTTTTTAGTTCACCATTACTAATAACCATGTAGCTATTGAATAACCTTTAATTTCCAATTCATAAGCAATCCTTCTTTTTTTTTTTTAATGTAATAATAAAGTTTCCAAGAAAATGAAGAATTTTTATAATCAATATGCTTTTCATAATTTAATAATCGTTTGTGTCGATTAGTGATATTCTAATTAGCATGAAAACTTAAATGCACAAATTTTTATTCCGATCTGTATTATATTCTTTTTACCATTATCGCGGTAACTTTTCTCCCTTTTCGATTAGTTGTTTTATTTTATTTTTTTGTTTATTGATAATTTCTCAAAACATTGATAAGACGGTAAACATTGTATCTGTGAAAAAATAAATAAATTTGAATATGTTTGTTTGAAATTTGTTTTATTTTTGATTTAGATATAACATTCTTTTTATATTTTCTTGGCAATTTTTCTCCTTCTGCCATTTAATTATTTGTTTTATTTTATTTACTTGTTTACTGATAATTTTTCAAAACGTTGATAAGACGGAAAATAGATCACCAGTTAAAAAACAAAATATGAGTGACAAATACAGAAATGATTTTTGAAAAGTTGTCATTAAAATGTTTTATTTTGTTTCTCTCAACATTGAATTTTTTTAAAATTCAACCTGCATATGTAACTCAAACCTAAGAAGAAAAAATTCAGAAAAGTTATTTCGATGCTTTGCATTTGGTTTAAATATTTAACAAAAAAAAAGCTTTATTAATTTTTTTTCTTTCCTAATGATTCATTTTGAGTTTTCTGATAAATCTAATTTTCTTTTAAGTTTACTGATTTCATTTCATGAACTTATTTTTAATATTTATTCTTAAAGTTATATTCAATGTTATTGCCGTTATTTATACTTCAGATACTCTGAACAAGATCTTGATTTCGAATAAGAGGAAAAATCGTAATATTTTAATTATTAATGAGAAATAATCGAAATATCTAAATAAAATTTATTCTGCATATTTATTGACCTCCTACGTACATGACGTTGTTATTTGCAGCTATTATTAATATTGATTTGTTGTTTTCAAATTTCATAATTATCTCGGAATATCGTAAGGTCTTAATTTTTACTAAGAAATAATCTAGATAAAAACTTAATTTTATGTATTACTCTTAAGATTTCGGCTACATACAATAAGTATCTCTCAACGTTTTTGGGGGCTGTACCATAAGTTACTTCGTTCTACAACTTCTTGAAATCAAACAAATCAATAGAGAAGCTTTAAAATTATATACATATATATCACACACAATTAATACACCAGATGTATGGATTATTTCTTAGTAATAATTAAAACCTCCCTATACCCTGATAGTACATTTCTGCGTTTAAAATTTTGCTTAAATCTGCCATCTAAGGAGCGCTTCTTGTTTCGATAGTCCTTGAAGAGAGTAAGGGAATTTACCAAAGAAGTTATTTATTCTTTAAGACCCTTGACATCACTGCATTACAGTTTTTATTTTACACCTAAAATTTATTGAAAGGAGACCTAATTTTAAAAGACACTTAATTTTTAAAAAAAATAGTTTTTATTTTACACTTTTTTTAATTTACAGGAAAAAATGTGGTTCCTTACGCATGCTCTTATATCTCTGTTCAGTTACATTGATCCTGAGAGAGGGTTGGGTGATAAAGCATTTCCCCCTAGTAACGAACACGCTTCTCTCCACGTTCTATGATACTTTTTCTGAGAAAATAATTTTTCTTGGCTAACTTTTAATGAATATTTCATAAATTTTATAACTGCTTTGATTACATTTTAATTTCTTCGCTTTAATTTCTGCATTTGAATAGTAAAATATTTTAATTATAGTTTAGAAGCATGTAAATGCACCGGATAGAGGAAGATCATAGTCATCTAAGTTTCTGTTTGATTGGAGATAAAGAGGAGTAAGGCTCAAGAACTCTAATTTACCCTCATAAAGTGCTTTTTACACTTAGTGCTGGTTTATTTTTGCCTCGTGTACAACTTTTTTTTTTCTTAAATTCCCTTCCCGCAGTATGTCTTCGCCTGCTGTAGATTACTTCAGCTGTCCTCGGTTGTTGTTATTTTCTATTTTACACTCGCCAGTTGTCCTTGTTTAAGGTACGAATTTTCTAGCTGGATTTGAGGTGTTTAATACATTATTGAACTCAAAGTTCTTGACTTTGGATTAATGTACTCCTCAAGTATTTTATAATATTATAGCCCTATGTGTCACATATACTGTAAAATCAGTGTTTATGTTAATGTTTTGATCCGTATCTCGATAAGTTTTTATGCATTGTCTATTGCATTTTTACTGATTCTTTTATTTTGTTATTCACTTCAATAATTAAACCTCTTTGGGGTTATTATTACTTTTATCATATTTGAAATGTTAGAAAAAGATCATCTGATGATATGGTGGCGCTCTTGTTCCAAATCTCAACTCTTCCCAAAACTTCCGATAAGTACAGATATAAGAAAGATGAATGTTTTGACATTAAATATTAATTGTAACTAATGGGGGGAAAAGATTATTGCCCAAAAAAGGCTTATAAATATATAAGGGGTTTCTTTAAATGTATCAATGAAATTTAACTAAAAATATAAACCAACGTGAGGTTTTGGATATTGTAACGTGGAAAAACTATCTAGATGATATTGATATACTTAACAATAAAATTCAAGTTTTGGAATATAAAGTCACTTTAGCTAAAGGACTGCTCCCGAAGTTGAAGAGGTGGTGTAACTCCTTGGTGCTTAATATAAACGAAGACTTAAAAATCATCTAAAAATGTAACAAAGAATAAAAGTTCTACACCGAAATAATAAAATATAACAGCATAGGCTGTTGCATTTAATTTTAAACCAAGTTATTCTGACATTCTGTTAGGCTCCGCTACTCCGATTTTGATCCGCAACAGCAACTCAAGCCCCCAAGGGTTATTATTGTTAAACTCAAAAATCTGGAATATTTCTTTGGGGTTAATCGAAAGTGGCATCTGAATTAATTAACCCTTTGACTGCTAAATTTTTAAACAAAATTGCTTTAAACTGAGTATTTTCATTACATATTTGAATCTACATATATTTGGTAGTTTATATGTATAACGTAATTTTATTCCCAAGATTTCTGAATTATTGATTTAGATCATAAGAACAGATGTTTATTTAAATAAATTTTAGCTATCAACAAATTGATAAATTTGGGAGCCGTGTTCTGGGAATAAATGTAGAGAATGAAGATGATCTAGTTGAACTAGCGACCGCGTTAGAATCTACACTTTCCCCAAGAGACAGATATCAGGAAACCCTGCGTGAGCGACATCCTCAATATATCTTGCTAAACGTTGGCAATTCCTGCTCTGCTGATTCAGCGAAAAAAAACTTTGTTCTGAAGAATGACTTTCTTATTGACAAAAATTTCAATATTAACTTTAGTACTAAGGTTAAACGAGGTTCCCATTGGGTGAAGCACAATAGATCCATATATATTCCCTTATTTAAAAAAATATATATTCAATTCGGTGGAACTCTTAATTAAAAATTAATAGAAGCTAAACAAATGCCTTTAAAAGAAAATTACAATATTTACTAAATAATAATTTTTTATTGAGGAGATTTAGTCTCTATTAAAATTTTATTCAAAGAAAATCAAACTACCGAAAAAATTAATTATTCAAACCAAGTATGAAGCCTTGGAGAATTATTGTCAATGCAATACTGACATATATGGTTTAAAATTTAAAATCTTCTTAGTAAAGATATTAATTCCGATATCCTTCTTTTGATATCGCTTTGTACAAACTACACATTTCCTGAGGATATTCTTTCAGAGTATGTGGTTAATTAATTGATTATTTTTAACATTATACTTCGAAATAATACGAAGGCTATTGATGACGGACCTCGTAATTTTGAAACTCGATCAAGTGATGAGGTTGACATCTGAGTTGGCACCTTCCTCTCCAGATTTTCACACCACGCCAATAGAAGGCCTTGGAACTTCGACAGACTCAACCCACGATTGATCGACACTTCGACAGATCAACACTCTACACATACAATGCCGGCCGCGAGTTTGAGACTATGTGCACAGAAAAGGTGGAGATTGATTTCAGAAATTTTTATAGGCGACAAAGTCCCTGGCCTCAATTTCCTCAACTATAATACATGGGAATCGGTTTATTCTAAATTTCCACATTTAATTAAAAAAAACAATTAATTGATGTATCATATTATCTTATTTCTCTGACAATTTCAAAAATTCTGTAAATCAAAGTTATTATTCAAACCACATAAAGATGTGTCGTCCAATGAATAGTATCTAAAGATTTGTGTATGTTACCCACATTCGGAAAAATAGCTGAACGGGTTTTTGATAATAGATCTATCTTTCGGCTAAGCAGTGATAATGATATACATTAAAATCAGTTCAGTTTCCGAGAAAACCGTATCTGTGAGAATACAATTAACAGTACAATTATTATTATTAACACTAATGTAATTACTGATCACTCATTATTGACTCTTAGAGACATTAAAAGCGCATTTGACAATATAAATTGGTCGAAACTTTTTCAAGGTTTTCATAATTATAATATTATCTCCTTTACTTTTAATTATTTAATCATTCTTATTTGATATATGAAATGAATATGTTAAATACCTAAGACTGATTAAAGACAATCGGCTCTCTTGACTCCCTTATATAATTTTTTTGAAAAAAAGAATATATAAATTGCCTCTACAATTTAACAGAATATATTATGTTCTAATTCTAAATTTAAAAAATTTTAAAATGTGCATATAACTGTGGTTGAACTTATTATTATCTATAGAACAGGAGTCTGGAGTGTCTCGCTTATCTATACCTAAATCAAAAAACTTAAGTTCATTCAAAGAATGCTCAGTTAAAAATTATGAAAGGTCACAGAATTTCATCTACCAATATGCTACAAATCATATCTGACACTCCTCCATTTCACCTATCTGTCAATAAAGTTTGTTTGAAATATCTAATCTGGAAACTTCGAAACCCTGAATTTATTAATACTATTGATTGCTCTAACATTGAAAACCTTACTTCCCTTCATTCTGAAAAGCATTTGATAGAATTATATATTTTTATTAATTTTAAGGCCCTCTCCATGTGGAAGATGTACATGGACGGATCCGGAATCAGAAGGTCCGTCCAGAACCGGTTGAATCCAGGAATCGAGTGTATCTTTTACCTGGGGTTCTATTATAAAATTTGCACTTTCAAATAACAACTCTACAATACCTTCTTTAAAGTGAAAATATCCGTAATAAGATCCTCCTTCCTATGCGTTGTAGCCAATAAAATTAAGATGGATATATACAGTGATGGTTTATCCTCAATTTTATTACTTAAAAATTATATGTATATATATATATATATAATTATAAATCAGAAGAGTGGGAAAATAAACAAAATATGAAGAAAATTGAAAAAAATATTTAAGAAACCTTACATTTTTTTTAATGTTGTAACAGGCTGTTAAGTTGAATTATTCTAGAATTATAGGTTTAACTATCCCCAACAACTATATATATATATATATATATATATATGTGTGTGTGTGTGTGTGTGTGTGTGTGTGTGTGAGTGTGTGTGTGTGTGTGTGTGTGTGTGTGTGGAACAATAAATTTAAAATTTATAAAGATTTAAATAATATTGGAATATATAGTAAATCTCAAGTTCTTAAGAAATATGGTTTAAAAAGTCGGAAATTATAACGATAACTTCAAACCTAATAATTTACATTACAATATTTGTTATAAAAAGAGATGCAAAACTTATAAAATGATTAATTATTAATAATATAATAGTAATTCCAAATTTATTACAATCGCATTAATCAAAATACAGTCATGCCACTAAACATTTTAAGGATATAGAAATTGCAATTATATTGAAACTAAACACCTTCATAATCTTATATTTGAAAATGTTCATATATCGTTTATTAAAGTAGTTCTTAAAATGTTGTGGTTTGAAAATCATTATACCGAGTCTTATAATATTAATTACTCTTATGGTCTTAATATAACAGTATTTTAAAAAAATATTTTACGAATAATTAAACAAAAAAATAATAAAGAATATTTACATAGAAATCAGTGTTATATGAATCTCAATATTTCTAATAAGGTTAATGAGAAAGGAGAATGCAGATGGAAAGAAAAAGAGAAAATATTCAGATTTGGAAGCTATTAAAGAAAAATTATTTATTAAGTGGTAAATATTGAAAGGGACTTCAATATTAAAAATTTTAAATACTTTTAATTTAGTGGGAAGAAGAGGGAAATGAAAGTTCTAAATGATTTTATTTCTAATGTAATTAATATAATTAGTATTTTTTTTCTTCATATTGTTTGGAATATTTGTAATTATCTACTAGTTTTAGAATTAATATTTTTAATAACAATAATTTTACTAAAGAAAAAAATTATGGAAGATATTGATAATTTCTTAACAAAATTAACAATTAAGTATAGTTTACTTGTTGAAGTTCTTAAAAGGCATAGATTTATATTAATGAAAAATATTAAAGTTCTTGAATTTTTGATATACTAATTTATGATACATTAATATATGATTTATGAATATGATATATATATATA
Organism: Nephila pilipes; assembly: GCA_019974015.1. Taxonomy (NCBI): domain Eukaryota; kingdom Metazoa; phylum Arthropoda; class Arachnida; order Araneae; family Nephilidae; genus Nephila; species Nephila pilipes. Next base: position 187,339 of record BMAW01113802.1, read on the forward strand.
TATATATATATTTTATATATAATTTTATCATATTCATATATATATATTTATATCATATTCATA
>BMAW01113802.1:190401-230537 GCA_019974015.1 Nephila pilipes
CCAAATAATTCCTGTCTCCAAGAGTGGTTTGACTAAACTGTATTCCAACCATTTAATTTACCGGATTAATTAATTTTAGTTAGTTTTAACGTTGTTATGTATTTCACTTGGTGTGTGTCTGTATGTATGTGTATCAGTGTGTCATCAAATTGTCTATTGTTAATTTAACCAACTTCCCATCAAGCTAGAGCTCTGAAATTTTGGGAACCGTTCTTATTTGCCTAACAATGCAATATTTAGATATTTGCGACCAGTTTTAACTAATATTTTAATAATTTTTTTAATAAACTTTGCCATCATATAAAAACGTTGTTTTTAAAAACGTTGGTTTTTATTTCGAATTATTGATAGTAGTTTAACTAAAAATATTTTTAAAAATACTTTATACAACTATTTAATGAGAAATATGAAATTAGTTACTTTACCAATAAATTTTCAGAATAACAGAAATAATTTCTATTTAATTTTTGCAAAGGCTGAATATCCTATTAACTTTTAAACATGAATATAAAGCATAAAAATTATAAAAATGACTAAAAATTATATTTGTTTTTTAAATATTTTTCCTGGCATGTATTGATTCTACATTATTCTATTTCTCATTTTTTTTTTTCTATTTTACATTATTCTATTTTTTTTTCTTCATCTCTCTTTCTTTTTCTCTCTTTTAATTTTAAATGTTTTTTTAATATTTCAATATTAAATGGGTTTTTTTTTTGAATAAATAGTTTTTTTTTTCCCAATACAGTTTATGACTCTCCTTTCATTATGTTTTTGAGCTAATTTTAATTCTTATAATTAGCTTAAATGTTATCTTTCTTCAATCATATGTTGTTTTTTTCTTATTTACTGTTAACTTTGTTTTTTAAATAAGTTTGATTTGGTTTTTTAAATATTCTATTTTATTTTTGGTTACTAAGCTTAATGTTAATTTTTTTTTATTTTAATATAATTTAATGGTATGGTTTATTTTAAATCAAATAATCAGTGTTTACTTTGGTGGAGAATTCTTCATAGAATTTTGTGGTAAGCTTAAGTATGAACTTTTAATTTTTTACTTATTCTTACAATTTTGGTTTAAGTAATGTTTGTTTTATTATTCATTTGCTTTTTGTTAAAAGGGTTTATATGGTTATATTTTTCTTTTAATTTGAGCTGATGATAGTTATCTTTTAAAAGTTTCTACACTATTTATATGGCGCATCTTTAGTACATTTTGTTTTGAGCACTTATTTTTGCTTATTTAAGTTATTTTTCAGAATTTTTTAATTATTTAATATTTTTTAGGGGTTTTTTTTATTTAATTTTTTTAGATTTTTTTTTTATTTTCCAATGTTTCAGATATTTATTTATGCATTTTTTTTTTTTTTTTTTTTGCTTGTTGCTGTTTACTTTAGTTTGATTAACATTGGTACTATATATATTTTCTTCTCTTTTCTATGGTTGATTTTCTGAATTTGGCTGCTTCTTGATTTATTACCATATTTTATTATAATGTAATTAACTAAATTGTGGTAGTTTGATCATTAATAACGTTACAAACACACATTATTCCATTCCAAAGTATAGAACAGTATTAATTACATTATTTCCATTACTCAAAATTTTGCTTTTCTTTCACTGGGCTTTCTTTTATAATTTTTCGGTTATTTAATAGATTTTTTTTAATGTTTTAATTTTAGTATATTTAATTAAATATAGCAATTTTTATACAAAATATATTAAATTTACTTTGCTTATGATGTGATATTTTGTGAATAATATGATATTTTGTGAATAATGTGATATTTTGTGAATAATGTGTGTGTGTGTGTGTGTGTGTTGCTGATATATAATAGTAATTTTTAATGAGACATTACAGATATTATGTTTAAACAGTTATAGACTATAAATGGTGAATTGGAGAGTGTTCCCACTACTCTAGCGGACCTATGCCATTAAAATCCTTAAAATGGCCTCCTTGTGCATTTCGCCATTGGCCTTCATGTGGCTTCTCACTCCGACATAAATATAAGAAATGATTGATGTAATTAATAAAATGGAAATCTGGAAAATGTGAAATGTTTGAAGGTTTTTTTATTAATATTTTTTCAACGAATGTATGAAACTGCAGTCATGTTCCACATAGTATTATAAATGATAAAGAAATACTTCATAATATTTACTATACATATAATCTTATATAAAAAATTTGCTCTAATAAACTATCCAATTTAATAAATAAAACTGAAAATGTAGTTGAAAGAAATTTTATCACCTATGTATTGACTTTCAATAAAAAGTGATGATAGTATCAAAATAAAATCAAAAACATTGCATTATTTACATTCTTATCTAATTCTTATATCTGACTAGCGAACACTTTCGGCATTAGAAATAATAACCCCACGTATTTAAATTTCAAACTGACACGTGAAAAATTAAACCTGGTTTCGTCAGAGTGACAGAAGTGTTCTAAAAATAGAGCGATTGACAAGCGCATACAACTCTTACTCTTTTGAATGGATTTTCCGAACACTTTTACCCTTTCCTGCAAAACAGATTTTAACAAGATAATGTGCAAGTCAAGGGCACATCGCTTGTTAGCGATTAGAGTTTGAGGTCAGTAGCTAAAGAAAATAACCATCGTTTTGAGGTAGTTGTTACAAGAAAGTCAGTGTTCTTGATGGGATTCATCGTTTACAGTATTTAGCTTAAAAAAATGTTAACATTCTAAGATAAGACAGATAGCTATTTTTGACTTGATCTGTTATTCAATATTTCATTTGCAAGATGTTCACTTCTTGGGATAACAAGAGTGTTTTTGTGTGCCTTATAAGAGATTCAATTTTGAGAAATGTTGCTCTAGGATAAGAAATTATAGCAGAAAATCATATGCAATTTTCTGTAATGAAAAATAATTTTATTGCTTAACAGAAGTCCTTGATATTATAATCTAGTAAATATTACATGAAATAAATCCCAAAATGTATATTTTTGGATTACAAGATTAAAAACATGTAATACTATTTCATGTTTGTGTAATTTCTCAGATTAGTCTTCCTCAGATGGAGGAGAATTTTCTTACTAAATTATCTGTGCATCTTAGCTCTTTTTGAGATTTTAAAATTTAAGCGTAAGTTACATAAATGTATCTCACAGAAATAAAACCATGATACTTAATACATTCAAGTATTTTGTTACATGCACCTTATTTGAATATTATTAACAAAAGTATAAAAAATTATATTTTTAAAATTTTTAAAAATATATAAATATTAAAAATATTTAAAAATATTTTTAAAGAATGGAAACCTTGCAAGCGAATCATTAAAATAGGGGTAAAAATATTCTTAAGAATCTCAAGAAAAAAGTAATTCCACAGAAGCATTGATTATTTTTTGCTCTTTCAAATGCACTTTATTGCATTCAAATAGATCAAATAATAAATATGTGAGAATTCAAGTCGTAATTCCATAGGATTAACATTACGTACGCGAAATCAAAATGGATTTTGATTTCGCATTTCGCAAACACACCATTTTGATTTCATCAGCTTGTATATTTTCATTGATTTCATCAGCTTATATATTTTCATTGTATATTTTCATGTTCCCTTTTTTTACCTTTTAGATTTCCTTCACTCTTTTTTTCTAATAGAGTAGATTTATTTTATGTTCAATGAATACTTGAACGATTTTTTTCCAAACCGGTTCAACTTTAATGTTATTAATATTTATGTAATATTCAGAGCGATGATCTTGTCAATTAATGTTGGGTGTTTAAAGATAAAACAAATGTAATATTTTTCTGCTTTAATCACTGAGTATTAAGATTAGGTTAATTGTGGTAATAAACTAGTATATGACGCCCTTAAAGACAGTCTTTTCATTGGCAGAACTTTTGCATTTTAAATGCATCATAAGAAGTTGGTGAAAACTAATTACATAAATTTCTAATAAAGGAATTTCAAATCATAAAGAATCCAAACATCTAGTACTTTTTGTATGTTACAGCCCCTCCCCCTTTTTTTTTTTTTTTTTTTTTTTTGTAATTGCATTTAATAACTCATTCTTTTTAAACAATAGTTATTTTTTCAATTGCTTTGTATTTTAAGAATTTAAAGATGTTTATCAGATGTGCAGTGTTTTTACATCGCCAAATGTTTAAAATACTCGTTTAACATAGGGCGAAACTTCAAGCACTGTTAACTCCGAAACCTGGTAGTAAAGTTGCTCGAAATTTGAACTTTAAGTTTATTTTACAATACAAAAGAAATAATACCTAAAAAATGTTATTTAGGAAATTTAACTTCCTATTAGAAATTAAATAACTATTCTAATTAAGGTGAATCAATCGTAATAAGAGTGTATATTTTCATTGGTAAATATTCTTCTTTAACTTTGTTGATAGAGTTACTTTATTTTAAGGAAATTATTGTTCTTAGAGCTCAGATAACATCTTTCAGATAATTAAATATTTTTGCTTTTTAATAAAGAAGCATTTTCTACTCATTCATAAAGAAGCATTTTTTACTTCATTGCATTTGTGACTACTGTTGTTATTTCTATCTAGCTCATTTTGTTTTAATTCAAGTGCCATTCCTATAGATTAATTTCAGTTGGTGTGAAATCTGTGATTAATAGTCCGTTGTAATAAAATCATTAAAAGTGACAAATATAAGTACTAAAATATTTCTCTAAAGTTTTTAAGAAATCTTAAGAAAGAATATCATAGTCAGCTACATCATACCGAATTACTTTTAGAGCTCCTTGGTATTGAATACAGTACTAATAATATTGTTTGCCATAAATAAAGTTAATTTAAATGTCCCAGAATTTCTAAAGTTTGCTTGAAAGTGTAAATACAAAATCTCTAGTAGAGTATCCATCAATTGTGAAAAAGTGTGTTAACGGATTTTAAATGTTTCAGATTATTTCATGTAATAGTTATAAAGACATCTGTGAATATACGCCAATAAATGACAAAAATAAAACTTTTTAAAAGATTATCACTTGATACAATGTAATAACATCTGAAAATATTCTCTTAAAATGTATGAAGAAAATTGTGATGTAGGTACATGGCTATAAATATCTACTTTCAGGAAAATCCAAAAAAGCAAAACTGTCTCTCACTCTCTTTTCATAAAGAAGAGTTCAGAATGATGCGTATACGGAAATCGATCGTGGGAATATCCTTGAACCTCGTTTAAATGACCGATGTTTCAAGGGTGAATTTGCACCAAAAAGTTTTCTGCATTTCCCACTTAGTAACTCATCTTTCATGAGCACTGAGGAAAAGTAGCTCTGACAGCTGCACAATAGCACTGACCAGAAAATACAGCTGTTTGCTGAACTCCCGGACTCCAGCTGTTTCGATATATCAAACCCTGTACGACACTAACATCACGCTTGAAGGATTTTTGTTTTTATTTTTGTTTTTCAAACCTCCTTTTCTGTCCAAGAGAGCAAATTCTCAGTTTATCAGCAAATCGTAATTTATGTATTGGAAAGGGAGAAAAAAATTTACTAAAGGTGTTGTATGGAAATGATTTGTTATTGCTATGAAATGTCAGATAATTAAATTAAATAGATATTAAAATGGAAAAACCGATGCAATAATTATAAAAATTATCAGTAAACTTGGAGATATTAAAAATATATGTAAAGTTCAACAAACAAATAAAATCAACTTCTTGGAAGAATCAATGACTTAACTTTTTTCATAAACTGCCATTATCAAACTGTGTGCAGATACGTAAAACAATGTACGAGGTATAAAGCGCACATAATAGCTTCAAAAAAAGCATCGTAACTTCTTGCTACAAATCAACCGAGTGAATTAAAATATGTATAGACTTTTCTTAAATAAGTGCCTAGATTTTTCCAATGATTAATTAGCTCCTATTTTACCAAGATTATCAGCTATAATCTCACATACATAACAACAACTTAGAAGTTTGTAAGCTTTAATTCATAACTTAACTTACCTGACAATATCTTGACCCTTTTGACAATATCTTGACAATATCTTGACCTTGACAATATCTTTTGATTTATCTTGTTTAAAAACAGTTAATAAGGTACCTCAAAGAAATTAAAAATCATCCAAAAAACTGTAATTTCGCAAATGATTGCTTAGCTTAAATATAAAAAAATTCATAAATAGATAATATCCCTATATTATATAAACTAAACATTTCAAAAATGCTTTTAATAAATCATCGACTAGTAGAGAACTGATTTATACTTTGAATCTCTATTCAGAATTTAAAATGTATATATATATATATATATATATATATATATATATATATATTAAATTCTAAAAAATGCTTAACGTAAATTGTTCAAATTAAATGAAGAATTTTTCAAAGAAAAAAGTAAGTGGAAAGTACACTGAAAATTGAAAGAAAAAAAATCCAAGAGTAGAAAATATTTCAGCATAATAAAAATAACTGTTCTTATAAAGATACAATTTTTTCAACAAATTTTAAGACAATGGTCCCTTTTATGCATAAACTTGCAGTGTCTGACTTCAAAATTAAAAGATATTTCATCAAAGGTGGGGTCGATATTTTTTTCATTACGTTTCCGATATAAATATTATTAGATTCTATATTACAATGGTGTTTACTCTGGAACATTACCAAAAGACGAAAACTTTGCTTAAATATAATTTTTTTTTTAAAAAAAAAAAAAAGGTATTTTTTTTTTTTATATAAAAGTATAAAATAAAAAACTTATTCAATTTCTCTAAAAATAGAATCATCGTTTTATCTGCTTTTATATCAACTTATAATTTATTTATAAAAGCAGATAGGAAAAATTGAGTTAGAAGCTAAACTCTATTTGAATTCGATTGTTTAGTCTATTGTGTATGGACTTTGCAATCATGTATCATTCCCCATAACGTGATTTAAATGTGTGAAAGATTGTTTACTAACGATTTCGAAATATTCGTCTCAAAATCAAGTAAACTCGTTATTTTTTTTTTTCATTTTTTTCCCTATATTTTATCAGAGGCTGAATCAGTTCTGGGTATAAATGTATTGATAACTTGGAACATAATAAATAAACGATGTATTTTTAAATAATCTGTATACTCTGATTAATTTTTTTTCTTGGTATTGAAATTATGTTCGTGAGCTGAAATATAAATATAACAAATCGTTATATATATGCATTTTTGCCATATTAAAAGAAACTATAATTGGTATAAAACATATTTAATATATTAAATTATTAATTAAACACAAAACATTCAACTCTATTTTTTTTCATGTGTTATATGTATATATACAAAATGTAGATCTTAGGAAAATATATAGTTTTATGTTTTTACTTCTAAGTTATGATTTAATAATCATTAATTTTTTTTTCAATTTTTCTGAAATGGTAAATTTTTAGCCTTAGCTTTCTTTGTCTTTTTTTCACTAGCGACCTTTTTTACTCAAGAATCATACTTCACTGTTAAAAAACTATCGAAATGAGAATTTTTACACAATAACTTGTACAAATTTCGTCTTCCGCTTTTTTTTTCGAGTAACAACAAATTTTAGTAATAAGAACTTATATCTTCGCAAAGGCTTAAAATTATATGATGTATAAATCTGCAGATTTCAGTGGAATTAATATTTTGAATATCATTGAAAAACATAATATTTAAATTTGGTGATATTTTCTAGCTTCGAGAGCTTGCTGGTGATCATTCGGTGAGTAAAACTGCTATAATCATCACCGTTAGCCCTAACTTTTGAATTCTTATCCAATATATATCCACCTATCATTACTCTAGCAGCGTAAATATAGACACAACTCAACTACTACATTGTGAATTCTCATTTCTGAAAATTTCATCAACATCACGACTGAGACACAAATACTTACGCCGTCCTCCAAAGGAACGATGAAACAATAATTTTTCATATATATATGCTTCCCTAAAAAGCATATCTGGAATAAAATAACTGCACATCAAGTTATTAGTTTTTTCATCCCATTTAATTGTGAATGGTGTTCCCAAGCCTAGTCATTAGCAGCCTTCAATTGGTCACTTTTAGTTTTCGAAGCTCTTCTAGAAGCAGCAAACGCATTTCATTTTTGCACGTTTTCTCACGAACTATTTCTCACATTCTTACCACATCAGGTGTCAAAAGATCTTTTCTCATCGTACAGGGTTTTATTTTGTGTACCTTAAAAAAATTTTCGTAAAGCACCAGTAAAAATATTTCGTTCATAAAAAAAAATTCCAAAATATTGTTGCATCTCAAGATTTTAGAAATTGATCAAAATATGCTTTGTAAAAATCCAGAGTAAAAAATTTCGTTCATAGTAAAAAATTTCTCGAATTATTTTTGTTTCTTAGGCTTTTGGAAATTGGTCAAAGTATGTTTTGGGATATTTTATGTGCATTGGTACTATTGCATTCTTTTTACATTACGCAATTTCATGTTCTCAGTAGACAAGGTTTATTACAAAATAAGCAAATAGGATTTTGTATGCTACATCATTATGAATAACATAACCTAAAGCCCCAAAACAGATCGTCATATGTTCTTTTTTACAAGCTTCTATTTAACTAGCTATGTTCATATTCAGGCTCAAAATTTGTACTCGAATTTTAACTCCCATCCTATTATCCCATTTAGCTGAAAGTTTGCATATGTGCGTGTCGATTATGTAAAGTAACATGTTTAAAAAGCGTCCATGTTAATTTTAACGCATCGCTTGCACATCTCATCAAATTTTGTGTTTTTCCCCTCTTTTCGCAAGATTCAATTTAAAAGCAAACATAAGAAATAATTAATATAAGTAACTACTTGATAATGGAATGAGATGGCGAATCGTAGAGAAATCGAGCATTTATTATGGAACATTTTATTTAATTATTTTCAGAGATATTTGGAAAGAAAACTTTAATAGGGGTAATATTTTAGCTATCTTTCCGCAGAATACTTAAAATAATGTTCCTGTTTTTGAATACAGCATAATAAATGGATCAATATAATTAAATATTATAATCAGTACAATTTCTTATTTTAAGATTGACCTTCAATATTTCCTGAAGATTAAGAGGGAATACCAGTTTTGAAATTTTGAATGTATGGACTTTTATGCTATAAGGAATCCAATTGTATGAACATTTTGGTAAACTACAAGTTAATTATTTCAAATGAATTTAATTACATTTTTACTAACATTATTGGTTTTTTCCATCAATTTTTAGAAGAACTAGAAAGTAACTATTTGCCGCCTAGTGCTTTTAAAAATGGTTTGTGAAGATTTCATTCCATTTTCAAGTGATTCTCGATTAACTCTGGGGCCTATTTTCAAAACCATAATACTGAGAAATTTCTGGACAGATTGCTACAAAAATTAGAATTTAAACAGGCAAAAATCAGTTGCATGAATAAAAACCATTTTAATTTTTTAAGTTAATAAACAATTTTATGTAAGTTAATTTGTTAATCCATTGACACCAAAATTTAATTTTCTTTTAGCCACACTTTAACAGTGATAACAGGTTTGTCTAGATACAATGAAAATTGCAAAAGTTATCAAGCGAATCCCCTTTTTTCTACATCTGTACATTCTTAATTTAATTAAAATCTGTTCAGTAATTCTGGAAATAATTGAATGGGAAATTATCCTAATTTTGAGCAACAGTGCAATATCAGGTGTTTCGAAAAAAAAAAAGTTGATTATTTTTGGAAATTTTTTTAATAAAAAAAAGCATAATATATATATATAATCCAACTCTTTTTTTTTTACACGATCTAGAAATAACAAGGTTCATCACTATACTTTTTACACGAATTTTTTGTTCTAGCACGAATCCTCCCCCAATATTTTTTTTAATCCTAATTTTGATAGTGTAATCAGAAGATGGTCGGTTTATACCCATACATGTGAGAGTGACTTGGTCTACTTCATGACTTGTTTACGACACTTCACGACTTATTGGTCAACTTCATGGCTTGTTATTCTGGATTTACAGGGAATACCCGAATTTTATAATAACTTTTTTCTTAATTTCGCTGCACTTCAATTTTTACTCAATATTTCTATTTCCAGACAAACTGGAAATCCATCACGTTACTATTTCGACTGTATTCATACGCTTGAATCAAAAAAATTAATTGTTTTAACATGTTATTAATTTGAAATATGTCCTTAAAATTACAATTTCTGTCATGTATGATATTTTTCTTACAAATTTCTATGCATTTTTTCTTTACGATAATTCAAGTCGATAAAGACGAAGTCGAAGTTAAGTTCAGCTATTAATGGTTGATTTAATTCGCGAGAGTTTTAATTTTGCTACAAGTATGGAACAGCATTTTCTTACGATTGTGACATGGAGATTGCATTAAAATTTCAACTGCATCTTAAGTTTTGTGTAGCAGGACTTCAAGAATTATATAAGCAACATGAGAAACTAATAAAAAAAAAAGTCCCTAATAACAGACTTTGTAACAACAACAACAAAAAAAAAACCAGAGGCCGTTAATAACGAACGAATTTCTTCATTTGAATCAAATCCGAGAATTTTGCAAGACATATCTGACACATCTACTGCTGATAACTTTTTTTTTATCCAGTTCGTAATAAACGCGCACGCTTGTTATCAAGTAGCAATGAACAGCTATTAGTAGTTTTATTCCTAATTTCAATTTGAATTTTTATATGTTGCATGCACCTATAGACTGAGTTTTCACTGTACACTAATTTTAATTTTTTTTTGTAATAAAAATGAATTGTTTTTATTTTATAAATATTTAATATGGATTTCATTATTGTTTTTTTGCACGCTTTTTTCTGGGGGGGAATCTTTAGAATTTTTTCATCTTACATGATTTTTTAAAGTTGTGGAACATATCTCAAAATTTACCATGTGTCGCATGTTTTTTTACACTAATTTTTTTGCATGGTTTTCTAAGGAACATATCTACCGTGTAAAAGAAGAGTTTGGTATATATATAAGGATTCAACTTCAGTTTGTAATAGTTTCACTAAAAAATAAATTTAATTTTCTATTTTTTCCTATTTTCTCACTTAAAAGTAAAGAGTTCTTACTTATTTCCCGATGCAAATTCCTTAGTGCTCTTAAAAAATTTTCTGAATAAACAGTTTTTACGGTTGAAGGCCTGTAGGTATAATCCCTACTGGCTATCGGGGGCCATAGAAATCCCTAAGAATCCTTACACCTATACCACGTGTTCTCTTACGTATAAAAGGAAAAGCCCTTCTATAAAATTCAAAGTAAGGAAAAATTCCGTCCCTTTTGGCTCTTCTGCTCTTTTGTCAGTTAAACGAACAGCGGAGTTGTATGTCCAGCCATGGATATGATATAATCTCTCTCACTGAGCGAAAGGAAAATAAACAACAATTAAATTAGAACTTCTCCGCCTCAATTCATTATACATTATATTTAATTAATTAAAAATTAACAAAATTGTTGTATGTATATATATACTGATATTAGATTGATTTTAAATATTTTCATAATTGGATAATAATATTGTCTTATCAAGAAGGGCATTAAAAAAACTTTGGATTTTTCTAACATTTCAGTTTGCTTTTTGAATCAGACCAATAAGTGTCATCTTAAGTCAAAATAGAAAAACAACTCTTGTTGATTAAATATTGTAGTATCTATCGAAGTTTTTACATTCTGTGTAAGCTTAAGATTCAAAAAATTTTTTTTAATCAAAACCCGCTTTTATAATATCGTTTCATTTGAAATGCAATTTTCTAAAAATAAAGCCGCTTCTTAAGTTAATTTTTTCTGAAAAGCGAATTAAGTTTAAAAAGTTAAATATTTAATAGACATTATAGTTAACATTATCATTATTTGCATGAATTTTAATAGTACTATTTTTATATTTAATTATATTCTTAATATTATAAGTTTAGAACTAAATTCATCCATATGGCTGAAGATTGTAATTGGGGCTTATTTATGCAATAGAGCTTATACAACGAGTAAGAAGGAATATAAAAAAGTTTCAAGTTATTGCTAAAAAATAAGCGAAATACCTAGAAAAAATATATTCTGCTTATGAACTGATCTTTATATCCATATGATCATACTATCAAAGGTGATTGTTTGCCTTCAGAAACTCGAAGATTTAAGAAACCCGCGCTATGGAGATGACTGAGTTCAGTCTGCTGAATTCTACAATGAGAGTCTTCGAAATATCAAAAAACGCCGAAAGAAATGCATAACTCTGGGTGGTGATTACATAGGGAAAACTTATAAATTGTAAATAAAAATCAAGTTTCTGTCTCTATTATTTCTCAGTTATAATTAAGATTTAATAATTAATTGCGATACCCAGGATCACAGTGAAAGGCTTACGATGCTGCGGGTTTCTTCCATCTTCTGCTACCTGAAACCAAACCAATCAGCATTATAGACGTAAGGATCAATTAGTATGCAGAATATATTTTATCCCGCTATATCAGTTATTTATTTGTAATAATTAAAATTTTACGCGATACACACACACACACATATGTATATATATATATATATATATATATATATATATATATACATATAAGTATATGTATATATATACATATATACATATATATGTATATATATACATATATACATACATATATATATATACATACATACATATATGTATATATATATAGAGAGAGAGAGAGTTCACATCACCATATTGAATATTTAGTTAGTATAGATCACTAGCTATTGGTTGTTGGGAGTTTCGTAGCACTTTTTAAGTATAATATTTCTTAAAAAATTAATAACTATATGTATTTTAATGCATTTTTTTTTATTTCACAAAAGTGAATTTGATTTCTTTTTCTTCTTTGTTTTATTTCCTTGGTATTATTAATTTTTGCATGAGGACTTACTTGTATTCCATTTCTTACTATTTTGTTATAAAGTAATTGGTAAAATGTGATCGTTGGATCCATAATTACTGGTATAAGATTATTATATTGGTCGCAAGTCTATGACAGACTTTATCATTACATTTAACTTAACTTCCTTAATTCTTTTTTCTTTAGTTTTGCTTTTTAGGTTTTGATAAAGTTTTTGATTATGAGGCTGTTATTTTCTAAAATAATGTTTTTCTTTTTTTTTTTTCCAAAAAATCATTTACATGTTTAATATGTATTCTTGAATATTTTTAATATTATATTTGCAGTAATTAAAAACTTTTGTACACTATAATATTATGAATCTTTTAAGTTGTAAATATTATATTTTTAATATAAATGTTTTCTTAGTTTTCAGTTTATATATGTTTATTTCAAACTTGCAATAATTGCAATTTTTGTAAATTTAATTATTGATTTTAATTTTAATTTCTGGGTGCTTTTCTTTTATTTTAGCAGAAATAGTTTGTAATTTATTTACGTTTTCATGCTATTTACGGAAAGCATTAATTTTTCCATTTCTTAAATCCAAAATTGAATTTTAGGATTATTGATCGAATGCTTTGTTAAGGATTTCAGAATGGTTATTTTAAGAATAATTGATTTATCATTTTAAGGATTACTGATTGGTTATTTTTCAAGCAATAATTAAATAGTTTAAGGATTATTTATTGATTTAAAAAAGGATTTTTTCTTTGATTGTATTAAGAATTATTCAATAGTTATTTCTCATGGAACATTTAAGATAAGAAATTGTTCAATTTTGTAACGATTTATCTAAGCATAAGTTTTTTTAACGTGTCTACATTATTCAGTAAAGTTCTTAGAATTGTTTTAATCATTGTGCTATGTTATATTTCATAAGATATTTTTTATATTTTATGTGATCCATTTTGAGTTTTTGAAGTATATGAGAAATAAAATTTTCTACGCGTATGAGAATTAAAAATTTAAGTGTATGAAAAGAAATTTGACACTTTGAAGTGATGAAGTTGATATTTTGTAGTACATAATAATTGGTGTCTTGAGTGTTTGATAATTAACGTTTATAAGTATGTAAAGCTGATATTTTGATATGTATCATAACAAATCTCGTGAAGTGTATAATAATTAACGCTTTGAAGTTTGTAATAAGTATGGTTTTCATATTCAAATTTTGCAACGTCATTTTGTAATGCATAGGTGAACTTAATATTTAGTATAAGTAATTAATGTAGTAATTGGTGAGTATAATGAATTTGTGTTAATTGTGAATCAGTTCAATCGAGGACGATTGTATACCAGGAAAGCGGAATGTTATCGCCTTCCTGTAAAGGGCTCTTTGTAAGGGGAAAATGTGCATGATGTTTGTTTATACAACACCCCAGCGAAAAAGAAACACCCCAGAGAGAAAAATCTGTTATTCATTGCAGGTAACAGCAAATGTTAACAGCAAACTGCAGTAATAGCAGACGTAATGCGATAAAAGGATAAACCGAAAATAGTTAACTGTTATTATTAACTACGTTCCTTTTGTTTGTCTGAAGTTTAAAGGCGAAATGGTAATTAAAAGTCAAAATAAGGGTAAAAGTTGGGTAATAAGCAAAAGTTAAATGATTAAGTTATTAGTGAAGTGATTAGAATAAGGAAGGGATATATAAGTAAAAAAGAAGGGTTTTTTTACCCTTTCTTAAATAATATTATGACTGGCATGTAATAAAATGGAAAATTATGACTAAGACAATTTTTTATGCATTTTATTTAATTATGGCACATAAATAAAATCATTACATTAATTTTATTAAAAGGAAAAGAGAAAAGAAAAGAAATCCAGATCTTTCTTATATTGAAAATAAAAAAAAGAAAAATTTTAACATGAAAATGTTTTACAAAAAATAATAATAATTTCTAGAATAGAAAAAAAATGAATAAATAACTTAAAAGTTTCTATTTCTAGGCAGCGTCTTGAAATAAAACTCGTCAGACGTTTTACAGCAATAAATGGAAGAGAACAAACATAACTACGCTTTATAAAGTAAAGCAAAGACAAGCATGTAATAAATTGATTCATATACTAGACGATATCGCACTAGAGAGAGATATAACGAACTATACACTATAGCTATCAATTAGAGCTTCTCAATTTTCAGCAACAATCATTTAACATTCTGTTTGGAGTTTCGTATATTGTCCCCATATCCACAATACTCCAAGTGAGGGTTTTTAGGCAAATTTATCATTCAGTAGTCTCTCTTATTCAATGAAACAGGTTTTTATGAAAGCAAAGTCTAACTCGGAACCCTTGTTTGTTGAACTAAGATTCTATGAAAGAAGTTACCATTGTCCAATTGAAATAAAGAAGATACAAAAAATGAAATCAGGAATCAGTTTATAGTTTGCATACTATGAAAAGTTAAGTGATAACAATTGCCATGAGAAGCAATTAAGCTCCATTTGTTGTATATAACTGTTGGAGAGTAACAGCTGCTATCATACATACTTTGTTATGACCTTATTATCTGTCTCTGTGAAAAAGTTTCCCAGAAAGCTACTTCAGAAAGTTTTATCCAATCACGCTCTACTTTCAGATTCTAAAAAACGAGGATTGTTTAAGTAGCTTCCAAGAAGAGTATACTATCATACGAAGATGGTGTTACATTAAAAAAAAAGAATCAGAACTGCCAATTTTAGCGATAATGATAGAGAGAAGTCATTAGTTTTTATCAGATAAAAACATCTCTAAAATATTATTGTACATGTACTTAAAAAACTAAAAACACTTGTTAATTTTACAAGAATCATAATAACATTCTTTCATTTACAATCAGCTATATTTCTTGTACAGAGGAAAAAAATGAAAAGCATATATAATATTTATTACATTATATTGACTATGTAACCTTATATGCTAACTATGTGGTTTAAAAATGCTCATAACAATTAAATCATTCTCTTTTTTTATTAGTTTGAGAACATATAACTATAAGAGAAACACGAGAATGCATTGAAGTAGAGTTGATGATATGACTTGATAAAAATAGAATTTAATGCCAAGTAATTAGAATAATGATTAATTAGAGAATACAAAAACAAGTGAATTTTATATGCTTCATATAATGGATTGTCTTCGGACAGGGCGACTTTTAAAGAACTTTTTTTCTAAGAAGCATTTCAAAACTACGAAGTACCCTGATTTTTTGTCATGCATCTTTCGGTTTTCTATATATTTGTGGGGGGGGGGGGCGGGGGTGCTTGACCCTAAATATCAGATCTGTTATCAAATTAGTTTTTTAAGATATTTGAAATTTTCTGTGTGTTATCAATCTCAAAAGAGGATAGTTGAAGGGGCTTGGTTAGTTTCGTTTCATTTTGAAGTATTTTCCATTCTTAAAATTATTTAAAAATATTTCTGAATAAATCAATTTCTTTAATGAAATGGTTATTAACTTCATATTTCACTATCAAAATAATTTCCGTTTGCTTATGTTCTGTAATCATTTTTGAGTTCTCATCACCATTTACGTAAATAACATTGATAAAAAGTTTTTTTTTTTCCAAGATCAATATTTGTTTTTTGCACAAAGTTTAAAAAACTTAGAAGCTTTGTTGTGGCCCCGCCCCCCCCCATGTTGAGAAAATATCTCGGGGCCAAACGCTCTCGGGTTGCTAAGAGACATAATGTTTCGAGGACTTGAGACACTGGTGAAAAAATTATTTTTGAACACCAGCCTTTCGCAGAAATTAATATCTACCTGTATAAACAGAATAATAGTGTGTTTAGTACAAGTATTATGCAAAAAAAAATGAAGATTTCCTTGATATCTCAAACTATATTACAGTGAATAGTGAAAGTTTAAATAGTTTTTTTTTACAGATTCCGTATGCAACTCTTGTCATAGTGCATCTTTAAAAACTTTGCTTCAGCCAAAGATATGGATTTGCACATAAAATGAATGTTGTATCTGTTAATAGTATCCAATCAGAAAGGGAAACATGCTCTTCAAAACAGATGATGAATATAAAATTGCATCGAGTGATGTTAGAAGATATTAATTATCTAAAGCACCATTTGCTATAAACATGAGATTTGTGCAAGGGACATTAAGTTTGGGACATTGATAGAATCGCTACTCAACGTTGGGTAAATCTTGTAGATAGTTAACTATTTGATTTTGTACGTAATGTCTTATAAAACTTTTAATTTGTACAAAATAAAAATTCTATATGGAAATCTCTTTGTGTCAAATCAAAAGTTGCTTCATATTCGTAAAGATGTTAAAAATCTATATGGTTCGAGGAATAACAGTGACATTTTCGATAGAAGAGTGTCTTATGGTGTTAATTGGTTGACAAAAGGACATGTACATCAAACATTGAAACAGGTTGTGTTATCGACCTACTGGCTGGCATTTTGATAGACTTTGAAGTAATGTGAAGAATCCAGCTAACTAAACTTGCCTATGAAGCTGAAGCAAGACTAAATTCGATATTTATTATGTGGGTCAAGATGTTTCCAGTGCGATATGCGTCGGGTCATTTGGTTCGTTGGAGGTAAATGAAGATGTGAAATTGCGGTAAAGATCTGACAGCATTGGTTTCAGTTACACATTCTTGTTCTCTGATGGGAACTCTAAAGCCTTCTTAGAATTAAAAAAGAAAAGTATATGAAAGTGAGGTTGAAATTTGAAAATAGAGGAATGCTTGTGAGTAAAAAGAACTGCTTTGAGGCAGTCAGTGAAAGATTGACAGACAAAAGGTGTAATTTTGGAAGGAAAGAAACATAGTATTTCGAAGGAACAGACGATAAAAAAATTTTTTAATTAGATACTATACGAATGCAATACGCATAGATGAAGGTGACATATAACCCATGAGAACAGCAAATTTACTAAATTATTTCATTGCATATTTACAAATAAGAAGCATCAAACATTAATGTCCCCATTTAACCTATACTCCTGGTGTTTCTACCAAGTCAGCATTCGCTCGTAGAAAGAAACCAGGTTCTAGTAAGGATTAGGTAAACAATAAAAGAAGAACATCTGTCCAAAATCTTTCCGATTTACCAATCATTAGCATCTATTGAGCAGTTGTGTCAGAGATTTGACTTAAATTTTCTATGAAACTTTACATTGAATGATTTGAAACAAATGCCCGAAAAGAATCGTTTTTTGAATGCGGGTGTGACTCCAGTTTCTAAGTAGAAGTCGGAACATTAAAAATTCTAGAAACATGCTTTCCAACCAATTCATCACTCACGTTCACTGATTATAACAGAACATATTTTAGAAATAAAATAAAATCAGTGAGTTATAAAGTCACGCAACGAAAAATCAAACTTTCTAAATTGCGCAGATTTAAAACTGAGAAAAAAAGTATTTGATAGATACAAAGCTGGTTGTTTCTAATTTTTAATTTGTATAATAATAATTATTATTATTTTGTACAAGTATATTGTGTTCAAAACTTTTGGGAAAATATTAAGTTCAGATTAAGCTGAATAATCTCTCATTGTCAAAACCAACGTTATCGATTTTGAGTAAAGACATATTTTGAATAAGGAAAAATATGTGCAATCATATTTCATTAAAATGTTGTTTTAATGCATATTATGTTAAGAAATAACATATTAAGACATTGAGCTCTTCAAACAATTTTAGTTTTTTTGTTTTATGCTTTTACAACTTTAAATACATTTTTCTAAGAATTTTACATTTGTAGTTTTCTATTCCCGAAGGCTCTTTTCTCTGTTCAAGATATAGTCTTGAAGTTTTTTGAAGATAATTTCATATACACTACACAACAATGAAAATGCAACACCAAAAAGGAGTCGCCAAAAAAATTATGCGAATTTCAGGTTAAACGTGAGTCACCTAGTTTTGCAAATGATGTGAAATGCCCAATTCTCCAGCCCACGTTAACGAATATATAAGGGAAGGAACCCGCAAAATATTCAACTTTTGAGCCATTATTTTTGCTAGGGATATCATCGTTGAAAGTTTGTTCTCTTCTTAGAAGACGCGTGTAATAGCAGAGTATGCCAGAATGTCGTCAATGGAGGCAGTTCCAGCAAACAGACGATTTTACAAGGGGCATTGTAATCGGACTGAAAAGGGCAGTTGGTCCGTATGGTACATCTCAGCTGATACACACCTGAACACATTCACAATACACCGGTTGTGGCGAAGATGGTTGGAATAAGGAAATGTGGCAAGTTTGAGGAGTGTTGGTGCAGCCAGAATGACGTCAGCGCGCGCGGACCCTCCGACAAGCGGTGGTGGAACAGGAAACCACTTCTACCTCCATTCTGCAGCATGTTCGCGACGCCCTGGATGCTCTTATACCGACCAGAACCATTTCCCGTCAATTGGTTGCTATTGGCTTGCACTTATGGCGTCCGTTAAGAAGATTGCCATTGACCCCACAGCATAGATGCTAACGGCTGCAATGGGGCCGGACTGGAGAGATGTGGCCGACGAAATAACATATAGTCGTGTACTCAGATGAGTCGCACTTCTGTTTCTCCAATGGTAATCACCGCGTATGAATATGATGTCGACGTGGTGACAGGACCAGTCCGGCAGCAATGGACTAAATTCACAGTATCATGTGATTTGTATTTAAACAAACCGGCGTGGTCTGTGTTAACATAGGATTTTCTATATGCTAGTTGTATATATCTTGTATATCCTCTTTATTTCGATTAATATATTTAATATTATCCTGTTTCTTACATTATTTAATTTTCTATATTCGGTAGGAAATAATCTGAGCATTTCTTTACGTATCTATAGTCTTATTCCTGTTTAATTGGATCGTTAAAATGCCATTCAGTAAGCTAAGCCTAGTTAAATTTGCTTCCGGTGTTTGTTAGTATACTTATGATACGAGTTTTAAATTATTTTCTGCTTTAAAAAGATAAGAATTTTTAACTGCTTACGGTCATTGAGATATTTTCACACTTTTGTTTTGATTAAGCTTATTTTGTATTTCAAATTATTTCATTCATAAATATGTTACGTATCAAAATATCACCGGTTGATTCTAATATATTAAAAATAAAGACCCCGATATGTATTCTAGTATTATAATTATTATAAGCCGTCTGAAAAGTAAATGTGAACTTTTAAAGTGTTACTAAGCTCTACTGAATTTTAGTATCTTTCGTGCAATAAAGACATTTTATTTATCAGTCTGATTCTGTTCAGATAGGTGTAATTTTTTGTACCTTCAGTTATAGTTTTTTTTAAATTTGGGTCAAGTCCTATTTTACAGGGGCCACTTGGTGAAATTTTTAAAATCACGCCAAGATGACGTCGAAAACGGGTATTTCAAACTCGAAACTTACAGAAGCGGGGGGAAAGATAGCGTCGTCTGTGGAAGACGAAATTTTGAAATAAGCTGGCGTTTTCACCAGATGAAAAGAAATGTTGAAATCGCCGTGTCAGGAAGACAAATTTTAAAACAAGATGGCGTTTTCACTGATAGAAAGGATGTGCAAGCATCAAGTTTTATTTTGAATAATCCTCTTCAGTATTTCATTCAAAAAAACAAATACATAAAATAAAATTCCACTCAATGTGTGTGCTTCCCAATACTTGCAAATTTAAACAAATGTTAAACACAAGTACTAACATATTAACTATCTACAAACTTTCTTCTAATAATATTATTAAATTACATTTTAAAGAAGAGCAGTAAAATACTTTCTTTAAAAAAAACCTAAAATATCACAGTTAAATTAGGATGTTTTCATAATTATAACAAATGTCTATTTGTAAACCAAATAAATTTGCAGCCATTATTTCAGTTTGTTGGTAGAAGAATGATTCAATACCTTTATACTACAGCAATTCAAAATTTAGAATTTTGTGTTTATTTAGGTGAAAAATATATAAAACAAAGTTTTGTGATAATTTCTCATTCAATTAAAAGTAGTATACTATGTAAAATGTTAGTTACTTATGAAGCATAACACATTTCCCAAACGCAATGCATAACAAACGAATACAAGACTTGCTTACATCAGCTGGTATCACGTGGTCAAGTTATCATGTGATCGTGACGTCACATGAATTTAGTCCATTGTGGAAAGCCTCATCGCGTGACAACGCAGCATCATGGTTTGGAGCGCAATTGCGTTCGATTCCAAGTCACCTCTAGTTTGTATTCAGGGCACTATAACAGCCCAGAGATACGTAGATGATGGTCGGTGACACTCCACTACCTTCAGGGGATGCCCACTGCTAATTATCAGAACGATAACTCTCGATTGCACACTGCCTGCCTCTGCCAACGTGCTCTGTTACGTTTACAGATTATTCCCTGGCCACCGTTCTCTTCTGATCTCTCACCAATTGAACACATTTGGTATTGGAACGAACCATTTGTAGACCCTGCACTGGCGCGTTCAGAATATGAACTAAGTCAAATGGTTGACAGGGAATGGAGAGCCGTTTCTTAGGACGTCACCCGTACTCTCATTGACTCTGTACCTAGACGTGTTGCTTCGTGTATCGCCGTTCCCGGTGATCCCACTGAGCCGACGCTGTTCTCCCTCCGTATTATTCATATCATTTCGAAATAAAGACAACTTATTGTTCATTGTTGTCTCTCTTTGTTTACCGAGTTTAATCACTTTAAGGCCATTCTTTCTTAGTGTTGCCTTTTCAATGTCGCGTAGAGTATATAAAAATTAGAATGGATTATTATAAGAAAAGTTAGTATGGATTTAGATCTGAGAACGACAGTTATTTTTTTTAAATGCCAAAATTTTAAAAACGTTTAATGTTTTTTTCAGGTTTTGTCGCAAAAATAATTATTAAAATTCAACAAATGAAAAATAAGATTTTCAGTTTCACACTAATTTTATTTTCAATAATCCAAGAAACATAAATCACTTGAAATAACTAAAAATCATTAAGAATTGAAAATTTTATAAAAATATAAACAGGTTTCAAAAATTAAATTTTTTTAAGTTCTAAAATAAGGGCTTACCAAATTGAATTTTATCAGAATCAATTTAATTATGTAACCTAAAAGTAATGAATAAATTACTTAAAATATTACTGTCACTAAAAAAATGAAAAAAAGGGAAAGTGCACCGTGTAACCTTAAAGAAAGTATTAAATCGTTTGAATCAATATGTTAAGTTGTGATTTAAATTACTTAACATTTTCGATGTGAAGCTTCGATTGCTTAACTAGACTATGAGCATACTTTTAAATCATTTACAGAAAAGTTATTCATCTCAAATGCCACATTTGTCCTGCTATATTAAATATTATAAAAAAAATTTACTACTAGCTTAAGTTTTTAAGGAACGTTTTGGAATAAAAAGCACCTAAACTCGGATGAATGATAGAATCTACGTCTTACGTATTTAGTTATTAAAAATATTATGCTCTGCGTCGAGAAAAGAGACTAATTTATTTTCAGGGCTAATTTTGAATCAGAACCAGAACTATGTAATGTGCATATGAGCACACATTTTTATAATTCTCTCAAATGTTGAAAATGGGACAATTATGTTTATCACAGGCAATCGAAAATTACTTTTCATTGATCTAACATCGAAAGAAGATTTAATTATTGCAATTTTCAATGTCCCTTCCATTTACACACACTTTACTCAGAATGCCCGTTTAGTGGTTGCTCATTTCCTTAAGTTATGTTAGCTCGGGTATTTTTGATTACCTCACAAAATGAAGAATATTCTTTAAAAACTATAATTGTAGAACATGTTATAGTCTTTAAGAATGTCACACATATCTTGAGTTTCCAAAAGCATAAACATATCTAAGATTTTTAAGCTCTTTGCTCTAAATTTTACTAGATCTATTCGTTTTAATTAAGTTCACACGCAGACTATTGTCGACAGAACATTTAGTTTTTAATTACAGTTAAGAGTGAAGAGATAGACACTTTAGCTGAGATACCTTGCTCTCAAACTTTCACACCCCACAGTGCGAGGTCAAGAAATGCTTCAACTTATTGTGTGTGCTTACACCCAATTTTTTTTCCATACTCGCCAATATGGTACTTACCACTCTCGAAACGTGTCTCTACTATAAAGAGTATAAACACCAATAGATTTCAAAGGGATTTCAAGTACTTGTGAACACAAGAATATTTTTACTTATTTTCTTTCCTTTATTATTAAAAAAAATATTCTTTCCATACACGACAATCATTTAATTAAAAAAAATTGAAAATGGTACTGCAACTTCTATTTCATGTATGTTATCAAAACTTATTTTTCAAAATCTTAAATTTAAAATTACCTTAGCAAGTAATTATTCCACCACCCTTTTTAACAAAATAAAAAATTAAATAATTGAAAATTATAGAACTATTCAAGTCTCTTAAAGCTGAAAATTAAAGTTTTACTGAGAAATATACTCTAAAGAGTTCGACTATATTTTTCCTTTAAGATATCAAAAGAGATATAAACTATTACTGAAAAATTACTAATAGCTGATTAGTTATTACTTCAATTGGTAAAAGTATTTCAAAATGCTGATTACAACTTTTTTTTATGCTAAAATATCTTCAAATACATTCTTACGTTGCTTATTAATCATGGTTAATTTTATTTTGAAAATCCAGTGATATTTTTTAAAGCATTGAGTGCATGAGATTTTTCTTAGCCAGTTGTTATAAGGATAGTAATGAAGAATTTGTCTCCCTAGTCCCCATCAATGCTTGCAAAATGCATCTGTGTTTTTTTAACTCATAAAGCTGCTTCAGTATACCCTCAGAGTAATCCTACCACTACTTAAGAATATATTACATAAAGCCTCATTTAAATTTAGCCGGTTGCAACGACGTTTTTCAGACTTTCCACTAAAATGCAAACCATTAGGATACTATTAAGTCAACTAGGTTACTGTGTGACTTTTAATGACTCGGTAAATATGCCTTGTAAAGAATTATCGATACAGAAACTTCCATATGGAAAGAGCCATAACCATTAGTAAAAATTTGGAATCATTCCATATTAAATGCCTAATCATATCATCACAATCCCTAATCTCATTTCTCAAACACATATCAATAAAAGTGCTTACTTTTCAGAAGGTAAATATGTCAGATAAATATTCTTTTTGTTTGAAATGTGTGTATCGCAAGCACAAATAGTTTTGCCTCTTAAAGGAATAATGAGCATATAATCTCTCTTCTTTCAGCTTTAAAAAAAATTCTATGAATTTCAACTCTAATCCTGAAAATGTATAATTTTTTTTTAATTTCTAAAAACTGAAAACTAATTACAAGATTTTTTAACAACTGCTATATTTTTTATCCTTCAATTTTATTAATTGAAAAAAATTTCATAACCAAAAAGTGAAATTAGAATTTTTATATTCTGTATTGATTAATAATTGAATTTGTATTTTCAAGGGAACTTGTGTGTGTTTGTGTGTATTTGTATAGCGTTATTCATAATTTTCCACTTTTTTCTATATTATTAAAATATTTCTAACCAAATTTAAGGTAGTACAATCACTTTTCAAAAAATTTCGTTGAGAAATATTTGAATAACACTGCAGAAAATTTCATTTTGTATCCTTTCTTATTTAGTTTTAATGTAATTTATAAATATTATTTGTTACAATAATTACAAATATCAGTGACTTCAATATTGCTCTATAAATTGTTTATTATAAATATTTGTATTCCAATAAAAAGTAATGCAGCCTATTTAAATTTAATGTTACGCATTTGAATATGAAGCCATGTCAGAGGAGGAAGAAAATTTCATTCAAGGTTCGACAGCTTAAGGCATGACGTAACAATCTATCGCATGATTGAAAGCTAGTACATTTCTTGATTTCGACCCGAACGTGTTTATTTCTCATCTCATAAAGTGGCTCTTTTAGAAATCAATAATGACACAAATATATAAAACTAAAAATTTATTATCACCTGAATAAGCCATCAACATAACAAGCTCCTATGAAATTTTACAATGCCAATGAAAATACTTTGTGCGTACACCATGTTTCTCTTTCATAATTATTTTAGCAATTTCAGTTTGTATAACATTTAAATGATTCAAGAGTAATTTCATAAAAATGGATGCACTTCATTACATAATACAGGTTATGAATAGATAAAATTGTAAATAAAGAAAAACAATGGCGCATTCAAGAGCTTCAAAAAAAAGACAAAATAGAAAGCATAAATGACAATAGCTTTAAGAGCTTACGAATTCGGTGGCAAACAGCAAAAGTAGTTTAAATTTCATTCCCTAGAAAAAAAGAATAAATTGAACTGATACATGGAAACAAATCGAGTTCATTCACTTGCAACTTTGTCAGTCTGTTGTGTAGTGAAAGAATTTTGAATTTTGTTATCACCGTCGCGTCCTAGAAGAAAATTCAATTTTTTCCCATTTTTGTGTTAAAGCTTCGCTGAATTTACGCACGTACAATTTGAAATTGTTGTATAAATTTGCAACGAAATTTATGTGTGGTCGTACGCATGAATACAAAAACTAAGCCAAATATACCTGAACTAGTTTTAAATAAATATATCTAAAGAGAAAAAAGATTGAAATGAATAAATTATTTTCGTCTAAGTCCGCGACATAAGCTTGAATTATAATCTACAACCAACTTACAAAACTCACGAATTTCGTGCATAAGTGTTCACACATAATAATTCGGAAATGCACGAAAGGCTATCATACTTTATCTGAGTACAAATATAAACTTCACAAATACCCTGCTCTCGAACACCACAATGTAGCAAACTTAGCCAGAAGTACTAAAACCTAAAACTTGAAGAGTAAATGCTTTAAATCTACTCTTTTAAATGTCATTCATTCTAGCCAGTATATCATTTAACACTGAAAAACGAACATTGCAGATAAAAAGCTCTTTTCACCAGTAACTCAAGACTGGGTTATTTGAAACGTACAAAGTGAAAGTAACCGAAATTGGAATGGAATGTTGTTAAGAGTTGTTCAACTAAAACATTGTATCTCACTAAATCTTGATGAGTTTTAAAGATTTCGACAACCGAAAAAATATTCAAGTGTCTTGAAATTCAAAACTGGCACTTTACCTCTCCATTTCCAAATTAAGATTTGAGCATTACTACGGAGAGAATTTTTACATAAAGCATTAGTAGCAAATACTCAGTGAGCGCCTTGTAAGCATGGCAGTGTTGAAGCTTTATCAAGGCAATGTTTTATCACTTTAAGATCTTTCATTCAACGAAATGATATATTTTCAGTAGCCATTTTCAGCGATTTCAATTATGCAAAAATGAATACAGACTAATAAATAGATTGTAGTACTTAACGTGTAAATATGTAGATATTATACTTGCAGCCATTTGGAGATTTACATTTTGAAAATGGAACAGAATAATTTTGTACAATATATAAACAAAACATTCCCATTTGATATATACTTCAAATAATACCGAGGAAGTTTACGTATTTAAATATTAAAATACTCTTGTTTAAATTTAAAAAAAAAAATTACAACTTAAAAAGACAAATTTGCTCTAAAAAAAGAAGGAAAAAAGTCAGATGTACTCAATATTTGTTCTGTGGCGTTGAACCTCGTCGAAAAACGTTCTCTTACTTTCATGAAGAACGTCCGAAGAAAAATGTCTAATAAAATAACACAAAAATAAATAACTCGCACACGTAACTGAATGGAAATCACCAGTTCTACATACAAACATTACCATGGTTGAAACTTAGTACTGCACGATAAACGTAGAGTACAACTCTTTATTCCGCATTCTTCTTGAAACAATATCGACAAGCATTGATCGATTTCACTGCGAAATCAAGATGTTAAGGGCTTTTCTCAAACTATTCTCACATCTATAGCAACTACATTATCCATCCACGATGATATAGAGCAGCACTACGAAGTTGCGTGTAGAACTGAGCCAACTAACAAACGTTTTCCATATAGCAGTTTTTCGTGTGCGACAGAGATCACAGAGTGAACAGACATGCGAGTCTTTCGAAAGACATTTGCCAAACAATCCTATTGACATTTTTTACTACGAACACCCGCAACGATCAACTACCATTCCAGGAAGCATGCCATATATTATATTAAATTCCGAATCGAAATATAACATGGATATTGAGGACATTTTCCTTGGCGCGCAACAGGGACCTGCAGAACCTTGTGGATTCGCTTGCTGAACGAGATGTGTATGAGGGTACTTTTGAAGAAACACATACGGGCACTCGCCGCTGCAATAATTTGCCTCATATCGCTTTGGAGCAATTATCCAATCCCAGCCAAACTCTTCGAAATCGACTGTTAAAGGATATCGACAACATCTAACTTCATCGGCATTTTCTTCGCAATTAAGGCCAATCATACGTTTTGTTCTTCTGTGCTTCTGCTTCTCTACTTTGGTCTCAATGAAAGGCTTCTGGAAAAAAAAATATTCTAATTCAGAAAGTTGAGACAAAAGACAATTTGTGTAAGGTAAGAACATTATTAATGTTGTGTTACAGACTACATCCAATTTAATAAGAGATTTTTTCGATTTTGACAACTTAATTAGAATTTTCGCGTGTAGTAAGACTTTAAAAAAACTTAAATACTATTATAAAACAATGTTTAAACATAACTTACAAGAAGCAGTTCCCGCTATCAAGTTTAGATCTAATGTTATTATTATTATTTCTTAAGGCACTATATTACTTTCACATACGAAGAGCAGTTTGAAAAATGGAATAAAAAGTTCATGGGAAAATTCATACTTAAATAGCAGCAATAAGAGGACAGGGAAAGAACTTACTTTATTCTCCCCACTTTCTTCTGATAATCCAAGGAGATCCGAAATGTCAGCACCAACAGCGTGGAGAACAAATCCATGATTTTCGGATGGATGTTTCAGCCAATGATTTAATGTCTTCTTAACATCGAAAACAACCCAATGACCATGTTTATTCTTTTTCTCTAGGTTTTTTCTTTTTACCTGAAAATAAAACTGTCTTTAGTAAACACAGAAATGTTAGAATTACAGCCAAAGGCTTACATATTAAGCACATTTAAATAAAAGTGACAGTAACAAATTTCCAGTTTAAATATATTTCAACAAATAATGAGAAAAGTAAATTATCTGAATTTAGAAGATATAGCAGCTTTCAAATTCAGTTTCTATTTAAAATAGTTTAAGAGGGTGTAACACTATCTCGAGCTATTCACACTGTTTTGGAAACAAGCAGAATTAAAGAAATATGTTGAGTAACTTGAAAATTTTTCGAAATAAAGCTGAGGTAAAACTGAACCTGTTGCCAGATTTCCGAAACTTAATAAATAATTGAAGGAATCTGAGAAAGTGAAAACCCAAGTTCTGAAATGAGTATTGAGAACATTCAAATTTTCGATCGACAAATTTTATTTTACCATTTCCAATTCTTTCGAAGCCAGGGTCGACGTCCTCAAAGGGTAGCAAATGATTCCCACTAGGAAGAGAGCTTCTTCGCAATACTTGAGTTATCGAAAAACTAGAGGCAATTTGTGTTCTAAAAATACGTATTTCTGTCGTAACGAATGAAATCATTAAAGACTGTCTAACGAAAACTTTCTTAGGGAAAAAAAGGACTAAAGAGCTGAACGTTGGCGGTGTGTGTGTGTGTGTCAATAGGCAAGAAATGTAGTTACCAAGGCACGCGTGTCTGCGATGGAGTCTGTATGTCTGAAAGAGACAGGAGTACATTTGTACTCATTTGAGGGAGATTTCAAATATTGCTCCGCTTTCTTCTTCGAGACAGAAGTAGAGAAAGTTTCTGATTTTATTTCCTTCTTTTATTCCGAGTTAAAATGAAATAGAATTAGTCATAAACTCAAATCAATATCCTGGGAATGTTTAAATCATGCTCTGTTTTCTAAACTAATTTTAAAACCAAACTCCTCGCTGTTCATTCCAAAGTTTCCAAATGTACGCCAATTTTTAATTTTAAAAAAATCATATTTGTGTGAAGTACACCAAATATAAGTCACAGTGAAAAATTTTAAAACCAAAATATGTTAGGAATTAGTTACAATCTTTATAAAAGAAGTTTTGATAAAACTAAGAAAAAAATTTTAAAAAAAAATTGCAACTGCATATTCAAGGAAAAACTTTTCAATTAATTGTATCAGTCAAAAAATTCGATAAAATGAACGATTTGTAATGTAGTTTTCATTGGTTTTTATAGTAGTCATAGGTAATAATGTTTCATTTGTCAAACTTTATATAAGTAATATATTGAGTACTTTACTGTTGAAATTTTCTTCGTTTTTACACAAAAGACGTTTTTTAAGCCGATGTGTTCAAAATACATCAGAAATTCAATTACAAAATTAATTTCATTAAATTTAATTTTAATAAAAATCGAGTCTTTACTTTAAAACAGCCAAAAAAGCAATGAATAATTTGGAATAGTTTTTTAAGTTTAAAATTTCCTATTACAATAATGTTTTTTTTAAAAAAAATTGGCATAAAAATGAATGTATAGTGTATTTTTAAAATAAAATGTAAGGCGAAATATTATTTTATTGCATATATTGACTCAATGTAGTAGTTGCTTATGAGATGGTACTTTCTCTATATCTCTCCACGAATAGTAAAATTTGATTTTGTAGCTTTAATTCTTTATATATTTTATGCTATTTTTCAGGCGAAAGTTTATGTGATGAGTCTTATCTATATCTTTCCAAACCTTTGATTCAGTTTGAATATTGCAAGTTCCACAAATGTAACATTACCCATTTGCTGCGTAGTGATTTACCCCTTGATAATGAGTAAAAAACTTTTTTAGTCATTCATGTACTCTCGGCATATTTTCAAAGTAAAAGATGAATTTCAGTTTGTATTGTTAGTGATTAGATTTTCATCTATCGCGGTTATTGCTCTTAATTCCTTTTAAAATGCAAGAGTGAGTAGAAATAAAGAACTTTCTTACTTCAAAGTGAAGATATTTTAAACATGAATATCATTTTACAGTTTTGAAAATCTTTTCTAGAGCCTAACATGGATATTTTTCAAAATATTTATCGTAGACTCCACAGAAAAAGAATACTGGCGTTTTTTCTGAATTTGACAAATTCATTTAATGAGTTTCCAAGGAACTTAAATCGAAATCCAACAAAAAAAAAAAATTTAAGACATTGTATCAAAGAAATGGAATTGTTTATAGCATACCTGAAATTTATCGTAACATTACCTTTTCCCTACAGAAAATACTGACAGTGAAAAATGTTCCGGTTTTGCTCAATTTTTTACAGAAGACAAGCAAATTGAGATGTCACTAAAACTGATAAAGTGTCATGACACGAGCTTCATTTGAATCAATGCATTATTGACAGTATAGTGATTCCACTTTACACAGATGTTTTCCTTGTATTTAATTTTCTAATGTTTTGGGGTGTTGCAAGTAGCTATATTGGTGCGATGAGCTATCCCATTAATAAACAATTTTTATTACAGAAAAGATGGACAAAGATCTGTGTGAAAACTCGAGCAAATTTTGTGCGGATGGTCCCCGATACAAGAGTATCCGTTAGAACGGTAGCACACCGTGTTACGGAAGAGATGGCGTGCGCTTAACGAGAACGCCAATCGATGATGGACTGCTTAGCGTTTCTGAAGAAGGTACGTGACCTTTCATTGCGTGAAGTCTTAGTCAGTGTAACACGCGACAAGTAACAAAGATTGATGAGCACCAGACATTCAGTAACTTTTCTCACCGGTTGCGAAGATGTCCAAAAAATTAAAAATAGCATTTTATAATTTCATTAAAGAAATCTTCCAAATATTTTCTCATCAGCCTTCTTACTTCAATTAGTTTCTAACAACTAAAGTTTATTTTTAATTTATTTATTTAAATTAACATCTCATGGGAATCATATGGGATATCCATCTATATGAGCTATATATTTCAATTTAATGTGTCTGAACAGGTATGGAATTAATTTGTGATTCAATCTGAGAAGACATCAGATCGCGTTTTATGTTAAATTAAGTTTACTTTCAAAATGGATTATTTTAAGTGTTAAAATTGACATATATTGTAAAATCCGAAAATAAAATTGAGCATGTCGTAAAAACACAATTAAGAATAAATTAGGCCATTATATTATGTTGTAGGGTAGGTGAAACAGTAAAGTTAAATATTGATTTCTGGTACATGATTTCATTGAAAGTTTAATAGAAAAGGAAATTTTAAAACTTCCTAATAAGTAAGTTTATGCTGTGTTTTGACGTAAGAAAATAATAGAAGCAAAATAAGCTCATAATTTAATTACACAAAAATGAAGAACAGTAAAAATATAAATATCTAATTGCTTTATTACAACTGTTGATGTAAAAATGTCTGAACACTAATTTTCTTTTTAGTGTATCAAATAGCTTCTGTTTGAATTTTTCTTTGAAATCACATCACACGATATCTGGTAATAAAATCATGGGAATTTTGCTATCAAACATTATACCAGATTATATTAAAACACTTCACAATCGCAGAATTTCTTTTATCGAGTTATAAGCCCATAACAAGAAATAATATTGAAATAAAGGTACCTCGTGATAATTGAAGAATAAATAGTTTAAAACAATTATTTATAGAACTCATCTAGATGTATATAAAATATTAAAACACTTTTTTCACTTACTCGTGAAATTTATACATCGGATTCATTTGTTTACCAACAAACGTAAATTTCTGAATTTTCCTTTTGAGATCGGTAGTAACTCACAGACAATCGAGAGAAAATTAATTATACGCTTGATGAAACTTTCTCTATCTTGCAAGATAACTATTAAATAGTCGTCTTTTTTTACGCCGAATATCCTTACTACGAATTTTGATAACGAATATAGACGAGAAAGGAAAGGAAAAATCACGAAATATTCACCGCGCTCATTTGCACTGATAATCAACTTATTAATGAGCATTAAGAGCAACTTAATTCAGTTAAGCGAATGATAGTGAAAATTTTGATTTTCAAAAAGAACCGAAAGGAACTAAGAGTATCTCATGAAAAGCAAGAGATATATACGATAGCTTCTAGTTCATAATGAAACTTATTCTGGCTGTTCTGAATACAAAGATCGGAGAGGAAGCAGTGTTTATTTTCATTAAAAAACATACAAAATTTTAAAAAGTACATGTATGAAAATCCTCAAAAATCTTTTCGAAATCAAACGAAATTCAATAATGATTTACAGAGCAATTATTCACTTACTTGAATAAAATCTATTTGACCAGATGGTTGGCGATCAACTTGATACAGTGTCATATTTAAATGCAATGTATGACGAGTTGGTCTCAAGTGAACCCAAAGATGTGAAGATTGTATTTGAGATTGTTGGAGATTAGATGGTAACTGAAAATAAAGTTGCTGATCTCCAACGGCCAGTTCAAGGAGATTAGGCGCTGAAAAGAAAATTAAATTTCTAATTATGTACATTTTTAAAACACTAAAAGTGAATAATTAGTAACTACATTAATATTCCGACCACTGAATTACAAGAAAATCTCCTTTATGTATGCAATCTCTACATCTCAAAAGTCTAGAGTAATGAGTACGAAGGCATGAGTTATTTTTCTATGTTGTTAAAAACATCTTAATTTTACCGAAAATAGTCATGTTCACTTATCAGGTGCATCAATTTTAAAGATTTGGGGCTTTATTTCATTCTAGCTATTCACAATGGCAAGCACAAGAGTTACATTTAATTTTGTTTTTCCTACTGATTTCATGATATGTGATAAAAGAATTATTTGTAGATACCGTACTACTTGCAAACTATTGAATAATTCTGTATAGTCATGATATAAATCATATATCAATATTTATTGAAGTATTTGAAAATAATTAAGTGATAATAAATAATGCTCGACCAGGACACACTTCAGAAACTGAATTATTTGATATTTTATTACAGACTCATTGGTTATAGGCTCAGACTGAGTAATAGTCGTCCGTGGTCAGACCTCGGGAAGTATCTCGCTTTCCCAAATACCATACCAATCCATACAAAGGTTTTGGAAATTCATTTGCTATTAATATGCTATATAATATGCTTGAGCTTGTGACTCTTCTGACCAATAACATATCTGTAACTTAAATTACATTACGACAATCACCGATAAGAAAACGATTGATGTTTGACCAAAGAATATAACTTTTCTCACATTTGAGTTCTTGATATCTCTAGTTAAATGGATATCTCCAGTTAAAATATCAACGAGAATCAACAAGATTAAAAAAAGAAATATAATTGACCCATTTGTTTGGTTTTTTTAAAAATGTATACTGTAAGAAAAATTTATTGTTAGAATTTTAATCCCGCATAACTTCATAACTTTCAATTTGAAATAAGAATTAAGGATAGTTGTTAATTTGTGTTTTTAAATTACTTCCAATACTTGGGGATCAAGGAAAGAGTAGTTTAAATTATTGATAGATCTCAATTTCAAATGTATTTCATTGATTATTTTCTGAAGATTAAATATTCGGTTTGAATGCTTCAAATTAAAATAATTATTCACAAGAATGATTAAAAATTTACATAATGTAAATATATTATTTGGTTTTTATCAACCTCGCACTATAGAATCTCTCAGAAGAGTTAGACAAATATCTAAAACATGCAAATATCTAAAAAAGGAATTCCTTGGTAGTTAATAGTGAAAAACAAGATATTCGTTCCATTACTAATTTAAATCAATGTAAAAATAGTTCTATGATATTAAAAAAAATCTATTTTGGTTTAAATTTTATTCATAGCCATAATAATAGATGCTTTTTGAAAATATTTACCCTTTAAAATTTGGATATATTTTTGTCTTTATTCAACCCTTAACTAACAGATAGATTTGTAGACAAATTTTGTTGTAAACTTTAACTGTTTTTCATTCTCATTCTTCCTTCGGAAGGAGTAATATACAAGAGTGACTCAAAAAGTCCTGGTATTTGAATACAGATGGCATCATTTAGGGAAATTGTTGTTACCTTTGGGTACTGCCCTTTGCTAAACGGAGCCGAAACCAATTTGACACAGATTCTTAAGTTAGTTTGATTGCTGCCGTGTTGAGTTGTCACCGGCGTTGAGACCTGAATTCATTATTATTCGCCAGAAATCAAGCAAAAATCAAAACGTTGGGTTGCTTTTGGTGAATATTTTCCAAAAAAAAGAAGGGGGGGGGGGCGAGGATGATCTCATCGGCAAAAAAGTTAAGACGAAGAATTTTTGAAGTACGAAAGATATCATGATCACGAATACTAGTAACTAAGACGTAGACAATTGTCTTGTGAGTCATGATGCTTAGTAAAAACAAACCATTTTCGTTTCTGAATATTCTACAAGTTACGGAACGTTCATGTTATGCAACAACCCGTAACTTGAAAAGTTACATTAATAGAAAATTATATTAAGAGCTATTCAATTCAATAAGTATTGAATAAATATCATTTTAAATTTATTCAGTATATTGCACTCCTATTGTAACACAAATATTAAAGTATTGAAAAATAAATGAATAATAAGATCGTTTATTAGGACGCATATTACAAATAATCAATATTTTGCTTTAAATTACTAAAAACGGTAAATTTAACAGAGGAAATCTTCATAGCGAAAGAACTTTCACGAGAGATGGATAACCAAATTTTAAATTAAAGCCTAAAGCGACACAGGATTTGATTTTTTTTTTTTATCTCACGGCTATGATTTCTTGAAAAAAAATTCATAGAATCGTCGCATTGGGAAATAAATGTCCGAAAAAAAGTCAACAAACTTGTAATTGAATGGTTAATACTTCCTGGACAGGTGAATATAATATATTTCAAAGTCATTCGTGTGCAAGTCATGCCATCTTGCAGTCAAAAAATGTTTATTATATTAACTCATGACATGATAATGACGTGTAAGACTTTCTCCTTTACACATGAAATCTTATCATCTAATTTCTGAGTACCCAAGAAAAGATTATGATTAATTTATCGCGAAGACCACGAAAGTCACCCATCATTAGGGTCAATATCCATTTATTCAAAACGTTCGACGGGTCATTGGCTCTACAATCCCTAGATAGGCGCCCGATTAAAATTTACACCCTTTCAACGGAGGATATCAGAAGATATCGAATTACTAATTTACATGTACTGTTAATACCACTTCACACAACTCACAATTTCAAATTTTTATAAAATAAAACGTGATCAAAGTATCTATTCAGCAGTTTATCTCAACACCAACTTAACATATCATTGACCTGTTATATTATGCAAAAACTAGGTCGGTGACGTTTAATATTATAGCTCTTCCCAAATGTAAAAGAATAGCAAATGAGTTAGAATAGTGAAATTAAACTGCAATAATTAGCAATGTGCACCTATTTACACAAGCGCACTGGTGAAAAGAGTCTTTTTCAATGTTGCAATAAGCAAACTTATAATATTTTGTAAAATTGGTGTATAAAATAGTGCAAAAATTTTTCAGTTACTTCAAATGGACCAAATATTTCTAAGAACTTGCGAAAATAAAACATCGTAACTTTGGAAAGCAAAAATTGTAAATTTACCCTTGCCATTTTGTCCATATAACGCAAGTTGGTTTTAACACGTTAAGTGCCATGAAAAGGGGTTCACTAGGCCAAAGATCAATTTTATGATTTTTCACTTTGTTTTATGGCCGTTATCCGTCATTCAAAGTCAATGAAAATGATGCTACCGATTCCCGATACTTCTGTCTCGAACACTGAGAATATATCTTCCAATTCAGGTGATCAGGCAAGAATTTCATAGAAAAATCACCGAAACCAGAACCATCAGATCTTCAAAAATTTAGTAATCCAATGGAAGTAAATTGTGAAGAAATAAATTCAAACAAGTCGAAAATAATACAAGATCCTCATATATCGACAGTGTACCTGTAGTTCACAAAGAAGTTCACCTCCATTTAGATAGTCATCTAGCAAATGATATCAATGAAGTTTTTGTGGAAGAACATACTATTGAATGGTACGATCCAGTAAGTAAACATCAACAGTGTGCATCCAATGCAGATAACACGATCTTGAGATTAATGGTTGCAATGTTAATCGCAGGATCTCTTTCAGAATTTTAATTTTTTTTTTTTTTTTCATGACAATGAAATCTTACAAATTATGATTGATCGGATCAATGTATATATCTTATTATATATTTCCTGTATGCCAAAGTTATTCAATTGGCTCGTTAAACAGGATTTAAAGACTGTCCACTAGAGTGCGTAGCAAGAAAATGCTTTAGATTCATAATGGTTCTACCGACCGTGGCCAGGAACAAATTAAAAGCTGTTCGTAAAGACCGCTGAGGCGATTAATGTGTTTAAAAAAGGAGGAACCGATTTGTATAACTTTTGCTGCACGTTTTCTCAAAAACTGATTGTGTTTCAAGGTATATGATTGAATCTGTTTCAAAATATTTGCAAAAACCTATACTACGATTACAGAAGATAGACCTCGATAATTTGAACTGTAACTGTTATAAGATAACCTCACAGCTGCTACATCACTTTCTTAATTTTCATATCATACTACAACATGCACCACTTTTAATATGTTGCAGTCTTTCAATATTTTCATCTTCAAAGAAGCGAAGCTTTAAAGTCGTAATTTATTAGACTGCTGTTGAAGTAACCAGACTCTTGCGGTTTCAGCTTCATAAGAAAATGACGTTATTTTCAATTGAATCATATATTTTTGTGTTTTATCATAAGAAAATCTATAGTCATTTTCCTACGACGAAATTAAATAATAAAAAATATTAACATTGCATTAATATTAATATTTATCAGAACCCAACAAGGGAAATAACAGCCTTTGTTGCTCCTTATCCACATAACTCAATCAATAATCTGAAAATAATTGAACTGGTAAGGAGAAAGTTCGACAACTTCTAACACTACCACCTATTTATAAGAAATGGCAGCCTTTGTTTTATTGCAATGCAAGATTTTATTGCACTAATTTTGAATGGAGTCAATTGAAAAAAAACTTATTCTTTAGAGAATCGTCTTGAATATATCTGTTAATTCGATAAGTGTATTTGTCACAAGAATTACTAGTGAGAAAGGTTTACCGTTGGGAAACAATCTAAAGAAATATCTCTTTTCTTGGCTATAGGTTCAATAAAAGTATCAGCTAACATTCGAAGAAATATTCAAAAGTAAAGTATTTTTATATTTACTTCTAATAAATAAATAAGAGAAATGTGTATAAAAGGGCAAATAGCTTGTAATATTTAGATTTTTTTTTCATAAAAAATATTCTTAAAGAATCATGTAATTTTTAAAGTATATTCATGTGTGTATAGAAACTATTTTCTTTTCATGCATAAAAAATAATAGCAATAATTAGTAAAATGTATAAAAAAATTCATATTAATTATTGACTCAAAAAATAGTATTCAACAGTATATTAAATTTTGCACGTGAATGTTAGATTTGAGTTTATCCGCTGCATATAAGGAGAAAGTCATAGAATTTGAATAAAATAAAGAATATTGAGATTGAAATTTTCAGGCACTAAATAAATCATAACAAATAAAAATCAAACTTTTTAGGAGGAAAAAAAAAGAGTAAAAATTAAAATATTACCGGATAATTTATGCATTCGATGTACAACCACAGTTGGATAAAATGCTACTTTTTATTGGTAAGGTTCTTAATAATGTTCCTTTTTTATATAAAATTATCTCGTATATTAACATTTTTTAATATTATTTAATACAATGAAAGCTATGCAACGCATTTTAATTCGTGTCAATCTTACTTTCATCCAGCCAGACTAAAATCTATAATTTCGCACATTCTGATTTTAGAGCAATAAAATAAGGATAGAATTCTTAGTCAAAAGAAATCAGCAGCAGTTTCGTATTTCAACTCTTTAAACACTTTCTTTCGTATCAAGACCCAGATCAGAGGAACAAAAACGCATTTTATTATACACTTTCAAAGAGGTCAGTGTATTTAACAGTTTTCGTTATTGATTATAAATTATCTCGATGACTAAGATACGTAATTCTTTCTTCTTTTTGATAAAGATTTAAACATTTCATTTCTATATAAAAACTTTTTAATCTCTTCTTCAGTATTTGTATACTTATCGAAATTAAGAGTTCAAAACGAAAATTAACATAGAGAAGAAAACTTGAATGATCAATATTTGTCGATTATAGCATGGATGTACAAAAACAAATTCAAGCATTGCAAAAATTTTGTTATGAATCACAAAGCAAAGAATACCCTAAAGTAGAAATGAAATACTAGTACACTATAAAAATAAAATTGGTGTTACGCAATTTGAACTCAAT
This sequence comes from Nephila pilipes, assembly GCA_019974015.1. Classification (NCBI taxonomy): domain Eukaryota; kingdom Metazoa; phylum Arthropoda; class Arachnida; order Araneae; family Nephilidae; genus Nephila; species Nephila pilipes. The sequence goes on from BMAW01113802.1 coordinate 228,617, forward strand.
AAGAACCAAAAAGGCAGGTCTAATTTTAACAACAGTGTAATATCAGTGTGAAAAATCTGTTAAAAGATTATAACATGTGTAGAACTGAGCAAATTTCTTTATAATGTATCGAAATGCGAGTATAACTCTGTTTACTCAATAGTTATTGAAAATTAAAATAGTGATTCAAACATAAGTTATTTTTAGGTAGAAATTGCCTATTTCTATAAGTTTACTGGAGTTACCACAACTTACAGAATTTTCCTTTGGTTGTTTCCGCCGAAATTAAAACGAAAAATATCTAAATATTTAAAAATATACTAACCCAAAATAGACGGTTCGAATTAATTCACAAAAATTGTGTATTGTGCGTGTGTAACTACTTTTAACGACGTCTTTTCAAGTTGAAAACTCCTTCACTACAGAGTAGCGCGAATCTTTGTTTCCCTATTAGCTTCCCCAGCGTCAATTAATTCAAAAATTAATCAATGAATTATCAAAAATTACAGAAAATTCCTTTTTCTCTCGTGTAAAATCCTTCGGTAACTGTTAAGCAGTTTCTTTTTCACAATTCATACTCTTTTACACTTGCAGCGTAGGACGCGCCAACAACCCGCTCTGTTATGTTATGGCTGGATAATATTTTACGAATCAGTTTATTGCTTCAATGTCACATAATAACCATCATGATCCAATAAAGAGCATTAAGCTATAACTGAACGATGCAACTTCTTTTCTTCCTAACTGAAAAATACAAATATCGACAAAGAATATATAACCACACACACACACACACACACACACACACACACACACACACATATATATATATATATATATATATATATATATATATATATATATATATATATATAATTAGTGAATCTCCTCTTCCCGTGAAAATTTTTTTCCACTGATAAATAGTACAAATTTGTAGAATATCTAAATTGATATTAATTTAGCTGTCTTATTTTCCGCTTATAAATTTCATTAAATATTGAGATTTATATCGACAAATGTTTCCAAGACCCTACGATAAAGTCATGTGTATACGAAGCAGAATTTAAAGATACGAGCATTTTCAACTCACTGTAACAGTATAAGTGTATTTCCAAATCTTTGAGAATATCAGAGACATACGGCTTTATTAAAAATTATTTGAAACTTTTCTTGCAAATTTCTTTCAATCTTACAAAAAAAAAACAAAAAAACAAAAAAAAACCGCATTGTGCTTCAAATTAACGTCACACTGGAATTACCCAATGGGTAGTGATGACGTAACATTAAATCACTGTAAAGTTAAGAAGGCAAAAAAGAAGCTGGTATTCACTTTTCAAACTTCTAACCTTGAGAAAGTAATCTTGTTGTATTTCAAGCTCGCATCATATCCCTTATTATTCTAAAGGAGTGCTTTGGGAGAAATCTAATCTCGAAAATGTTACTCGCTATCTATTAACAACCGTGGTATTCGAGTGGTCACGTGCTTCACGACTAGCAATGCTCAAGCGATGCTTAAGTCCTGATTCCACCAGGGACCTGTCGTGCGAAAAAATGATAAAGACCTTGTGAGGGCCAGTTTCTCGTTAAATGGAACTAGGTCTCAAAGCCCTCACGTAGTGTGAAGTTAGGAGAGGGAGAAAAGGGGCATCCTTGAACATAGTTCACAATAATGAAACTAATAACCCTTGTGTAACACTAGAGCGATGTTAATTATGAATATCCTACTAAACAAATCATCCATTGATCCAATACTCATAATTCCGACAACCACAGTTCTTTCGACCATCTGTGAACAATGTTAAAAAGCTGTTAGTGATAATATTGTACAGAGAGAATCATAAGTAAAATTAGGAAAGCATTTTAAGCCATCGCATTGTCTAAAATATAGAAGTAAATATATATATATATATATATATATATATATATATATATATATATATAT
>BMAW01113802.1:230547-267467 GCA_019974015.1 Nephila pilipes
TATATATATATATATATATATATATATATATATATATATATATATATTAATTTAGATTATTAATAAACTGCGACAATGAATTATTGAGAAAATTGACTTGTTCAATTTAAATCCATATGCATAAAAGTTAAATTAAATTTGGAAATTTTAGCTCTCATTTTTAATCGATGTCTTAATCGTTTTTCAACAATAATGCGGAATGTTGTTTTTTTCATTCATACGTGAGACGAATTTAGTTCAAGTTCAGGTGAATTTGAAAGAAACCGCGATATCTCGCAGTGATTAATTGTAAAAGGGTACTTAATGGCTTGTAATGATGGAATAAAATCATGTATTGAGGTTCCGATTCCCCAAATACCATTGTGCGGGATAATGGAGGATGTCGATTTAATAGATCCGATTTCAAAGTTCAAATGGAAAAAAAAAAAAGTTTGATGAATGTAGTACTAGTTCAGGAGCTGTTCATATCTTCTGATTGTGGCTTGAAATTACAAGGTGAATTCGTAATAATTTGTTAAGAAATATAACTTACACGGCACATTGTTTGTTGGAGGGTATGACACTTGTATAAGATTATACTATTCATAAGAGCTGTATCGTACTGAAAACTATACTACAAATACTTCTCGCAAATTGAAGAATATTATCTGAAATAAGCGAATTAAAAATTACCTAAAATATTTTTTTACTTTTAGAAGCAACTAGTTTTCTTGTTTTAACCTAGGCATTTTAGTAGTCTCGCGTTAAAATTACATTATGGCTCAGGAAAACTATGTTTTCATCCATCAAGGACTTAGAGAGAGCGTGAGGACGTTAATGAAGTGATGGATTTCATCATTATCCAATGACGGGGAACGATACATTAACTGATGTCTTATTCTCCACTCTGTACGCCACATCAGAACTTTGCGAAGCTTGATTACATCCTCATTCATCTTCGTGATCGTCGGTGGAATGGAATTCCGATTCTGCGAAACCTGATTCCCCCTAAGTGTTTGTTTAACATTCATGCTATCACTTCTGATATTTTGCATGAATAATTTAAATTGTGGAGATTGCTTTGAAAAGAATCAAAATATTCATGTCTTACATACGCATAAGATTACATACATTCTAAGGTTTCTTCCTAGCATTATCAATAATGTATTTTCAACGCTGCCTTTCTTATCTACAAAACGAAATGGTCTTACCGATATTCATTAATAACTACAATGAAAATGTTTAAGCAGTTTCAATTACCGATACATTATTATAAATATTGATAGTCTAAAGCACGTTCGGCAGTACAAAAGGGTAATCATCGAAGCAAGCAAAAGGTTAAATTTGTAATGCTTAGACTGATAAACTTATAATTTCAATTGTTTTTATAAGACGAAAATGTATGATTCTATATGCAAACATTTACAAAATATCTTATTAATACATTATTTCACATACAAAAAAATAATAAATTATTTTAAATAAACAAAAAAAAAACGTACAATAATAATTAGCAGAGATTTTTTTTAAGGAATTAAAAAAAATTTCTCAATATTTTATCCTTATTGAAATTTAAGAATGTAGTTGTAACACGAAAAAAATTTTCTTCTTCAAGAGGGAAAATATTTATTACATTTATTAAAGTCACAATGAGGAATAATGCAGAGAGTTAGTAGAGAATTATCTTGCAATGTCGAACCATGTCCGGACTGTGACGAGGACAACACTCAGGATGATACTTAACTACCTAAACTTTTTCGCTGTGCAACATGGGAATTTTGATGACTATTAGGTTGACACGAAAAGCAATATTATAATTCTGATAGAATGGTTTTGGAAACCCATAGCTATATTCGAATATCATCACGTTTACTTCAATTTGACTTCGAAATGGAGACCATTGTTACCCTCCATGCTTTTGTCCAGAGATCATTCAAAATGATAAAAATAAGGATGAAGTAGAAAAATTCGAAAGGAAATATTCATTTGCCTTATTATCACAAAGGGAATATTTCCATTATGAAAGCCCAATTTCTTAATTTTCCTAATGCACCAAGTTCGGCCTGAATGCCAGTTGAATTTAACCAACAGCGAATCCCATTAATTACATTACAATATTTTTTGGGATCGGCACTCGAAATTTTTCTCGTTAATTTGTATACCATAAATATTTACATGTTATCGCATAAAATCAAAAAGACAGTACAAAATTTGAAAATTTTATTTTAAAATCGAGATCATGTGATTAAATAATTCTATACATAACTTCCAGTTCATTTTTTCTTCAAAATTAGGTTAAAGTATTGTGATGCTTCCCATACAATTCAATCCTAGTTTTTAAGGCGAATTAGAGTCTGAAAACATCAGCAAATTTATTTCGCATGCTTTAAAAAAATTCATAGTTATTATACTGAAGAGATTTTTGAAATTAAAGTAATTCACATTTTATTTTGATGGACTGCGAGAAAAAATTCGTCTGGTTGTGTTATATAACATTTTGCTTTAAAGAAAAGTTAATTGAATATAGATATAAAATCATCTCAATAAAAATATAGCAAATTTTTAATTAATTGCATAAGCTGTCATGTATTAATGCATTTTTTTTTTCTTCCTCTGAAATTGACCTTCTGTTTTTGAAAATTATTAACCTTTTAAGTGCATCGTATTTTATTATTTGTTTTCAAATTCAACACAATTTTCTAACAATTTGATTAAAATTTCAAAAATTTTAAAAATTCAATTTTACCATTTCTGAAAAGAATTTATATCTTAAGCAAAGACGTGGATTGTGAAGATTTCGCGAGTGATTTGCTGTCTTCTGATGCTTAGAAATATTTATAGTTGTAAGCCAGATACACGTCCTTCTTAATCATTTTAGTAAGATTAACTGCAAGAATATCAGTACATTAAAAAGTCTTATGAAAATTTGTCCATCAAAATTACTTTTTTCTAACTCCATCTTTAGAGTTCCCAGGAAGAAAAAAAATATATCAACTTATAGAAATATATAACAATGCCTAGTATTAAATGTTGAAATTGATTTTCGTAATAAGGTACCGATACCAAATTCATGATACCAAAACTTGTACTTTTCAATTAATATTTATAAAAAACACAATAGAAATACATTTTCATATGAAAATCATTGTTAATATTAACTCAAATACGTTAACATAACACACGCTTTAATTTACACGGAACTTGTCAAATATGACAAGATGATTCTCAAATTAAATTTAGCTATCAAGCATGGAAAAAAGGTTCCTATTCTACAACTATAAAATACACTTTATGTAGTTTCGTAAAGCAAAAATAATCCTCGATAAATTTAATATTATTTTAGCAGAAATGATGGGTTCCATTTTACGTTTTGGGGGATTTTAATTTAACGATACCGGTGAGAGAACCCTAACCGAGAAAAATACAAAATTGAAAAACTTTACTTTGTATCGCAAATTCAGAATATAATGGTTTACTATCATAAAAAAAAATAAAAAATCGGATATAGTTAGTAATTTAACAAGCTGAGTGGCAGGAAAAAATGTATTGAGAAAATCGGAAACAATTCTTTTTTTTTTTTTTTTTTCGCCGACTTTGTTATCAGCTGTTTAGCTCCACCTGGCGTTATGGTAATGAAGTAGATTGGTAGGAAGTGTGTCGCCGAGAATTGGAAATGAGTAGTTTGAATGAAAAAAAAAAAAGGAGAGGGGAAACGCTCACGATTCTTACTGAATTTTTTTCTGAATCGTGTTGCTTTTGTTTTCTTCTATATATCAGTCTCTGAACTGTTATGAAGAATAACGTAATATATATCAAATTCCTTGCTCATTTCAAAGGATGAGATATGAGAGAATTTTAATAATTGTTCAAAATATGATACTTGAAATTTCAAAATATCATGTTTCAAAAAAACATTCCTTAAATACTTTATGTAATAAAAAACAAGAATAGAACAGGTTTTAAAGTAATAATGTATTGTTCTAACGCAAGCTCTTAAAACTCCTTCACTAACTATTATAGTTTACGCCAACCCCCCCCTCCCCTCCCCTCATCAAAATACTTAAATTCTTTGGGCCAATACAAAATAATCGAACAGGAGACGGGAATTTTTTAAACTAATATTTGGAAAGGAACAGAAGCTTTATTTTGGTTTTAAATAATGATTACACATGGTCAATTCATCATTTCGAGAAGATATAGTATTATGCAGTTGCTAAATTTGATTCTTTAAAATGTAAAAAACATTCACACAAAAATAGAAACAACAAAATCGAAATCGCTATAAAGTACATAAAATGTTATTTCCCGAAATTTTTTTATTTGGTTTCTCAGAAATTACACCGCGTTTGAATCATTACTTATTGTCAACTCTAATAAAGTATTGTTTGAGTACAAATGTTTAATTATGAGAAAGTAAACATGCATTAAACAAATATCGCTTTTAATTACTTGATTTATATTGAAATTCCCATATACTGATAAATAATGAAAGCACAAATTTCAACATCTTAAAAGAACGACCGAAAAGATTCGTACTTCAAAACTGTCATCTTTTTTTTCACATATATTCTTATACAGCATAATAGAATACTGAGACTGCGTACGTTTATTATGAAAGTTTAACAATTGTTTATGATAAACAATACAGTTGTGCATATAAACGCAAAATATTAAACAAATCTTGAATAGGTCAAGGTCACGCTCAATAAAATAAAACTCAGCTGGAGACAACCAGTTAAGCTACCATGAAAGTAGAAAGCACAAGGTAGAATCGTGGTCTAATATAGCAATACTATTTCCAAGATATAAGATAGAATTTGTATTAAAAATAATTTAAAAAAAAAAACATTTTCCGTTCTTTTATATAACTTTTTCAATTTGTTTTAAACTCATTTCTCATTTAGCAAAAAAAAAAGTAATATTTTTATTTTTAAAAAAAAATTCGCTTCGTTAGCAGCTTTGGTATTAACTTATCATCAAAAGCGTTATTTTCTTAGAAAAATTCTAATAGATCTAAATCTCTAATAAATACTAAATTTGTTATTGCATTTTCAGGGCAAATTCATGAAGTCAGAATTCATGTTCATCTTTCACACATTCTGAATAATTACTGTTAGCGGAACAAATCCCAATTTTTGAATGCTTGAGCCTTCAAAATTATTATGATGTTTCGATTACAGATTTTAGAATTGCGTCTCTAATATAATCTTAAGAGAAAGAACAACCAGAATTGAATTGGGTACTCACGGGGCTGCAAAAACGTCAGCACTTTTTCCGCCGAAAGGTAAAAATCATCGTCATCTCCATACTCAGGGCCCGGCACAAAATGCGGAGCATCCGATTGCATTGAATAATGATCCAAGAGACTGTCCAGCGGAGGAATGTGAGGGAGGTTCTTGAGAGTCACGTTGGGCGCCTCCTTGTATCCCAACTGGTTTAGGATCTGGTATTTGATCATATCGAGGCGCATCGCTTTTCTCTCTTTTTTGTCCCCGCAGCGGCTGCAGTTGCTCTCTAATTCACCGAAGATAGGGTTTTCGGCCTCCTCCTTGTCATAGTCCTCGAAAAGCAACTCCCCCGTGGGATGCGCATTCGAAGGGCTGCACAGGACGCACTGGAATACGACGGAGAGCACGTGAGCCCAGAGTAGGAACCACTTGGAGGTTTGGAAGGAAATAATCATGCTGGTAGCGGGAAACACGAACGGCAGCAAATGAAGCGGCGAGCCAAGAAAAATTCGGAAAACACCGTCCGCAATGCGAGAAAAATACTCGTGAAGCGATAGTAGAAGGGAGGGGAGAGCTCGGATGAAAACCGAGAATTGGCAGAGATAAGGCTTATCACGGTGCGGTGATGGGTGACGACTGTGTTAGAGAATGAAATCTTACTTCCTGACGTTTTTATATGGAGAGAAAAGCTATGTATGTGAAGACACGCCCCGAGGTCCCCCTGATTGGTAGCTGACATTTCGTTTCGCCGGCACTTAGCCAGCTGACCCCACCTCTCCAAACCAATAGTACGTCGGACGTGAAAGAACAGATTTCACAGAAATTTTTCGGTTAGTTATTAAAATGCCTTCAGAGAGCATGCGTTTCAATGTTTTGAATCGGTATCCGACCCAAAGCGATGTCATGCTCGAAAAAAAGAAAATAATAACAACGGCAATTTTGCTCATGCTAAATTTTGTTTTAAAAGCAATATGAAAACGTGAAATGAAACAGAATAAGTAAATTGAAAGGAAAGAACAATTTAGAATGATTTATGGAGACTGAATAAAGATAGTTTGTTCCCTATATTTATATAGCAATAGTTTATCTCATGCATATGCATAAAATATTACAACTCCTTTTTTAATATTCCTTTTTTCCCATACCGAAATATTTTAAAGATTGTTTTTCGAAATCTTTCTGACTTTTTTTAGAGCATGCTAAACTATTACCTTGGAAGACAAACAAGCAAGTTCTTCAAATGACATTCATAAATTTCTATTTACATTTTTTAAAAACAATATAACTATCAAGTCATTGCTATTATTTTTTCTTTCTTTTGAAAAGTTACTCATTAATTTTTTTGAATTCTTTTTTTATTATAATACTTTTTTTTTTCATTCTTTAAAATTTCTTGTCTGCAAATTCATTTCCAATTTTAGAAAATTTTCCAGCTGTATCAGTCATATATGTTTCACACTATTTGATTACTTTGTTTAAAAAATGTATTCATGAAAGAAATGCAAAATATTTTACCTTTTATCGTGTCTATAATTCAACTTTAATTAAATATGATGAAAAAAAAATCATCCCTTTAAATGTCTTGCAAAAAAAGAAGTTTCATAATCTATTGACATTACATCTATTCCTAGAGATATATTCCTGATAAATATACAATCATTTGTAGGCACACACAAAAAAAAAAATTACAGTAAGTTACATTTACATTCAACATACATAAAATATTACATACACATTTTTAACAATAAATATTCAGAAAATTCCATAGCTAAATCGAATTAAGTTTAAAATAAATTCACATAAGAACCGTGAACCATACCTTTGTATAACTATTCGTTTTTTTTAATAAGCACAAAAAAGTTACATCGATAATAATAATGAAAAATAAAATAAGCTTCAAGAAGAAGGAAAGGCTTTACATATATATATATATATATATATATAAAGGTGTTAGTCACATTATATATAAAAACATATTTAATTAGAAATTCTTGAATTTTGAAAAACTCAGTTTTTTCAATGGAAGTTATTAGAAATGTTTGTTATTGATTCCCCCCCCCCCATATTTTAAACAATCTTCTGGGGAATGTACCGCTGTAATGGATCGGAATTTGCTTCAACTAATTCTTAAGAAATGGTTGTTTTCTTGTCTGTTGCATTTTTTTAATTTCATGGTATTACTTCAGATTGGTATAAATTGAAATTCTAATCACTCAGAAGGCTCGTTTTTATAATTTATTTAGGAGTTTAAATTTTACTAAACAATCAATATGCTATATATATTCAAGACGTTATTAAAATCTAAAATTCCTGATGTACAAAAAAAATTAATAACTAGATGCGTTTTTTAAGTAATTAAAAATTTAAAAGAAAAATAAGAACGCATTTACCTTTATTACTAGATAGAACTTTTCTATATTGACATAAAATAAAAAAATTACATTAAATAGCGAATAATCAAAAACATGTAAGGAAATTTTTTAATAAATTTAATTTTATATCAACTTGAGTTGACTTATAAAAATTTTAACTTGTTACGAATAGAAATTATGACTTCTTAGAATCTTAGTTTGTTTAGTATCTAAAGACTTCTAATTGGAGATGAATAAAGCGCAGGACACCATCACATTACTCACACAATCAAGAATGAAGCTCGTTCCTACATATTTATGAAGAAAAAAAAGTGGCAACCTTACAAATCTATATATATTCTTACTCAGAAATTTGTACATATTTTTTTTAATTGCGTACATCGATTTATTTAATACTTCAAACCAAGCGAACATTTGATGATGAGGAAATCATATTTCTTTACTCTATAATAGAATCTTACCTATATATTGATTCACATCAATTTTAGAAAATCAGGCTTGTGATTTTACAACAGTTCCGTTTTTTTCTTTATCAACTTGCATATGGTTTCACTTATTTTGAAGCTAATATTACTTTAACAGAAAATAAATTTAATGCGTAAAAATGTTACAAATTTTAGAATGAAATCTGTATTTTTTGACTGATTAAAATATTACGGCTTACGGTAATATTAAAATATTACTGATTGAAATTCAAAAACGGCTGAGAACAATTTTATCGCGTATTTATTATACATGTAATAAGTTTGATTTTGTTAAAAGATAATGTTATGTTCTAGAAAAAATGTACTAAATTCTATTCTCCAAGAAACAAAAAATTATTAGCAGTTATCATGCCATAAAAATAAAAATTTCGCGTAGGTTCCAAGAAATTCTCAATATTCGTAAATTGAAACATTTCATTATCAAATTTTATATGTGAAGAAATTGCCACAGAGAGTTTTTAGGAATAAAATATAAGAATGTTATTCTCAAAAATTTAGTATTTGTATTTTGTTATGTTAATTTGTTTGTCTTTTTCATCAAACGTAATTTATATATCGATCACAGAATTTGATATATTTACAATATTTATTTTTGTAAATGAATGAGTTCTTACAATTTATTCAAGCACAAGGTAATATAGGTATGCTTAGATAATTAAGGTCTATTAGTTTCCTTTAATGATTCTTAATGCTGGAACTTTATTTCTATCGTAAATAGTTTCTGAAATTTATGTATAGTTGTGATGTGTTCGTGAATAAGCTGAACTGTGATAGCTCTTGGAGTAAAATGTGTGAAATAGTATTATTAAGATTGTTGTGAGGTTATTTGAGATGAGTTTTTTCCCCTTGGAAATGGGAACAAACATAGATAAAAAATAATAAAAGCTGTAATCTTATTAGATACATATAACTATTTTCTCGTATTGGTTGAACGGAAAATGAAATTCAGAAACTTTTCCTCTTTCTCTTATTAGTTGCTTTCATTCACTTAAAACAGAAATCTAATTTTTTATACTATAGGTCTTTGCAGAGTGGAAAATTACTTAGCTTTACCCCCCCCCCCTTTATTAGTATTTAAATACGTTATTTTCTCAGTTATGTATCTAATTGTTTGCCGATGTATATACTATATCTGCGTTATTATTTCAATAAAATATAAAATTTCATCAATTGAAGCCAATAACTTTTATTACATTTTTAATGCAATATAAATCATATTAGAGTCAATCTAATTCAAATAACTTATTTGCTAAAGATTTATTAACGGTTTTATTCTTTAAGAATGCTTCTTATTAACAGCTTTAACTTGGCTGTGAAAAGCAGGAAATTAAATTACGCTAACGTAAAGTACATTTTTTTTAAACAGATACTAAAACATTTCAAACAGATAATAAAATCCGTATATAACTGCCCTTGTCACACAAATAATTCCTATGCTATTTTTGTGAAATGATAAGAAATTTCATTGTTAAGTATGATCTTCTCTTAACAAAACTTATTATCTTCGTGACATCAAGCACATACATATGATTTCAACATCAGAGGATAGTTTAATCAATACATAGTCTCTGAACAATCTTTTGTATTCAATATAACCTTTTACAAAATATCTTTACTTATTGATTGCATAAATACATTACAACTAATGACATGAAATTGACAGCTGTGCTTTGTGGAAACAGGAATAATTGCACGATTTACCTTCGACCTTTTTTAAAGAGATTTCGTGAAAAATTTCATGAAATAGTCCATTTCTTGCATACATATTTTTCTCTTTCTTTCTCCAACAGCCACTTAGTATCCAGACGTTTAGTGTAGTCTAGTTTTCTAAAATCGATGGAAGAGAATAAATAATACATTTGATCGAAATTCGATGAACATGAAGTTGTTCTAATGATGTTTACGAAAATGTTACCGATCCCTCTTTTGTATTTCTTATTCGGTGAGTATTGATTTCAATTCAAAATATGCATTCAAAGTTCCTCAAGCGGCATCGTGTGAATTTAAAAATACGCTAATCAAGACGTTTTTTCTTCCATTTTATTTTAATTCCAGGAAAATCAAACCAAAGAGTTAATTGTAGAAATAACTCGTACTTATGTGGCATGAAAAATGTTGTCTAAATAAATGTATTAATCCAATGTTAAGCAACTTTGTGAGAGTCATCTTATTGTGAATTGAGTGTAATATTTTGTTAAATATTTTTTGAACAAATAATTCTATTTTTTTTTTACATTGCACATTCATTTCTTTTCGTTCAACAAATTTTCAAGTTACAAAATAGAAATGGAAATTCTCTACATGTTCTGTAATAGAGATAGAATCTTGTTACAGTTCTCGTGAACAAATTTTTCCTAGAATGAGATTTTTGTAATTATAAACCAATTATTCACTTGGCTTACTTTGATTGGAGAAACTTTATTTGGAAAGAGAATTTGGTTAAATAAATTTTAAGAATTGAAACACTTTAAGAAATTACTTCCTGTATAAGATTTTTCATATTAGCATTCAGTATCAAAATTGCATTTGGAATATATTAACGGAAATTCACTGATTATATAGAATACACATTTCATGAAATATCGAAATCATTAAATTTATAATCCTGATCACTTGATATCTCATTAATATTTGAGCAAAAACTATTTAAAAATACAATTTGAATATATTGGAAGCTTTTAACAGATATATCAGCAAAAATTTTACTTCATATAAAATTTTAAATGAAAGATTTGTTTTTTTAAAGCGATTTTTCGAAAAGTCTTTCGTATTAAGATTGAGGCTTAAAGAATACAAATATTATAATCCCTGTAAATATTTGCTTAAAAATTTTAATAATTTGAAAAAAAAATTACTTTCGCAACAGATTGACCAAGTTGTCGAATAACAAAAAAATTATAACTATTCTCAGTATCAGTTGAACGAAATACGAAATAATATTCATATTATAAGGAATAGTTAAAATAATAAATATATGTCACCTTAAAACTTGTTTTTAAGTAAAACTACAATGTTCTTTAAATTTGAGTTCATATCCATTTTGGAAGCACAAACAAATAATTTAACTACTTATTCAATATCCATCATATTCCCTGCTTATCGATATTTAACATTTTTTTATTCGCTTGTGAAAAAAAAACTCTCTTCTATATTAAATCGAATATTTCTAAGTGAAACATTTTTAATACATAGCTTAAAAGTTTATCTCTATTTAGTATTCGGAACAAAAAACTTAGGAAGAACTTCGGAGCAATTCAAAACTCGGAGCTTATTGAAAACTCAGCAATAATTGTTTCGTTTGTAAATTTTTACAAATTAAACTCAGCTACAGCAAAAATCTTTGATCTATTTTTTCATAATTCATAGGATATTTTGAATTCATTTTGGCCCTACCAAATAACATCATTCTGCATTTTGTTAATCTTTTACAAGAATATTCGAACCTAAATAGATTTAAATGAATGTAGATGAAATACTTTTATACTTTCATAAGTTTTCAAATATTAACAACAACAAAAAATTTTAATCCATAAATAAAATTCCATTTTAAATAGGATAAAATTCAAATTGCTTTTTTAATTTTTCTAGGAAACATAGCATTGTTATGTGTAATTTATTCAGAATTAATTCTCAGAAATTCAAAAAGAAAAATAGTAATATTACTTTAAACATGACTGCGAAGGTTTTATCTTAACAAGAAGAGAAAACCTTTGCTGTCATGTTTAAAGTAGTTTGAAAAGTTTAAAATTCTCTATGGCCAAAATCAAAATAACTATACAATTCTCCATTGCTCGAAGATTAATTTTTCTTAAGCGAATGAGAAATAACAGTAAGATTTAAACGATTTTTCGATGATGGAAAATAGTCAGTTAGTTGAATGGTCTATGTTTAAAGTCTTAAGGTTTTTATTTTGATGTCAAATCTCTCTGTAGCTGATTTAGAATATCCTTATTCTGTAGTCTTAATTTTCTTAGAAAGAATTGAATTGTATGTTTATTAAAGCGATATGTTTTTGATGAGGTTAACAAATAACATGCAAATTCTGTAATGTGGAAAGTTTTATTTCATGCCCTTTTATCTGACAATATTTTTATTGCTCTTCATTCTAAATTACTTTCCATTTTTCAGAGGAAGTGAGCTATTTAGTGTAACCACACACACAAAGTTATTTGCTCAAATTTCTTCTATCACTTGCTTAATGGAACGAAAGATGAACTGCGTCAAATAGTCAAATGGTCGAGAAATTTTGATTTTGAAATCGTGCCGAAGTCATTGAGCTCTAAAGTGTTGAATTTAAATTTGTTCAATATCATTTTTTAAATATTTAATAAAAGTTAGCAATGTATTAAGAAGTTATTATAATTTATAAAAGTAGCAAATGTGTGTGTGTGATTGCAATGTTCGCAAATATTTGTGATTGTTTCTTCTAAAAAAGCAACATTTATGTAAAACACACTCACATATAAATTATTATAATATTTTATGAATTTCGATCAAAATAATAAAAGTAGTTTTTAATCATTATGATTTTTAAAAAAAAAATACTAAGCTTTAGTATCTTCTACGTTTCTGAAAATTTTACAAATTTGTTTCATATTATTGGTACATTCAAATATAATGATGGATGCTAGAATAGCATCAACCCTTCATGGGGTACGAGAACTTCTGATTTTGCGGATCCTCTTCAGCACTTTTTAATGAATTTATATAAAATCATACACAACAAGGAATACTGATAAGTTTTTAATTTGTGTGGCTCTTAATCCCAATTAACCTTTTGAATAATACACGCATATATATATATATATATATCAAATGAAATCTCAGTTACATATCCATCCGAATGAAAACTTTTTTTGCTCGTTTTTATTTATTTTCATAATGTGTAAGATTTTTTTTTATATTGACGTATACCTTTCTCAGAAAACTGTCCTTCAATCGTCATCAAAAATATGAAAAAAAAGTACTCTAGCATTAACAATAATACTCTAGCTTTCGAATAACTTATTCATTTCGTTATTTTCGATTTGCTTTTGTTTCCTTTTGCATTTTTTCCATTGTATTATTCAATAAAATCACAGATAAGCAAATGAAAGTAAATAGGTTTAGTTTTAACACATTTTAAAAATCTTTGCATAAATTTGAATTTTTTAAAAATATCTTTGAGTATATCGGCTGACTTGTTTTGTAATTTTCTATTCTTAGTGTTTATATTTCCTTCCTTTCCTCCCTCTCTGTTTTCCATAAAGCCGTGGTAGCCGAGTTATCATGATCGTGAGCTCGCAGCCTGCATTCTTTCTGTCGTGACTTGGGTTCGAGTCCTAATTTCACAAAAGACACACCATGTGTCGGCACTGAAGCGAATCAAGGCTTCAAGCCCTCAAATATGTGAGGTGGGGAAGTTTGGAGAGTGGGATGCCTTCTCAAGTGTTGAGGCTTATAAGTAAGTGATCCTTCGTCAATAACCTCGGTGTTGTTTCTGAGAATGACATTAATAAACAATTAATCAATCAATTTGTTCTCCATAAAAGTGGTCGACTTAAAGAAACTGTACGTGTTGATAATAGAGATTGAAGATGAAATGCTTCAAAAAACACAGATAAAAAATACGATTTTCAAAACTCATAATACTTTACTGTATTCTCTTTTTATAATAAGCCAGTCTTTTGAAAGGATGGAAATTAATATTATATGTTTTTAGTTAGAGGGAATTATATTATTTATACAGAGATAATATTGCTTTCAATAATATTCAATATTTTTGAACAAAATAAAAATAGAATAACAGTAATCCGGCGTTTTTGCACACGCAGACAAGCTTTACAAACGTAATTTTATGCTTTCAACTTCAATGGAATAATGTAGGCTGCCAGTAAAAACAGTACAATATTTGCAGTTTTAGTTGTTTCGTGATTTTGAAGCATTATTTCCGTGTACTGCAGATAGCTTTTGAGCATAATGCATAGTTTTTAGTGTATAAATACATCATTAATAGTGATTTTCCAGTAATCCAACGGTATTCTGGTTCAATATCTGCCGGATTACCGTGAGAGCACTTATTTCCTAATTTTCAGCACTAAATATTCAAGCTACTTATTTCGTCATAATTCATGAAAAATGCCCATCTTATATATCCGGTGGAGTTTTTGCTTTTTCTTGATCCAATGTAATATGTTTAGAACACATAAATCAAAAACAAATAATGTACACTATTTTAGAAATCAAAAACATTGTCTATATATGTTAATTCCAGGAAAAAGACGACGCACATCTTAAGGAAATATTACACACATCTTTTATCTATTAGAAATATTACGCTATCTATTATCTACCAACAATGTAAAGAAAGATCTTAAGTATGACTTGATACATCTAAATTAGCTAACAATAAATTTATTAGAAAATTAATTTATCTATTTGACTAATAAATTTATTAGAAAATTACTTTTTGCAATCAATGATGAGTTACGCGTTACTATATCACAATTAGCTTTTATGCATTCAGACAAAAACATATTTTGCCATACAACTCTTCTAAGATGCATTTCTCTGAGGTAATGCAATAAAATTTCTAATGACATAATATTATGTAATATTTGTGATGCGTAAATGTATGATTCTACCTAGTTTAAAATACATTTTAAAAAATCAGTGCATAAATATTTTCTTATTAAGAAATAGATTTTTAAAGTATTTTATTTTTCTATTAAGTGTATTCTGATTTACACTAATAAATTACTTCAATAAAATTAGATTTAAATTAATTCATAAACTATGAAAAAGGTATTTTTACCATGCCCACGACATTCTAAGTTTTCTTTACCATGATTCCAAGAACAAAAATTTTATTAGCTCAAATTTAAGAATTAAATAAATATGTGGGTATTTTTTAATTGCATCACGTGTTCAATTTGTGTTAATTACATTACGCGTATTATTTTAAAAATAACTACTAATACTAATTTCTTACCATGGAAAAGGGATTTAATAATAGGTATAATGATCCTAAAGTAATGAACACAATGTATAGGTAATTGTTTACGATACATTTAACATTTGATTGATTGCAAGTTCGAAACCAAGGGTACGAGATATTGGCCTAAAGTTTATCATATGTAATATTATAAATGAATTTTAAAAATTTCAGTTACAAAATTTTCTATTAAGTGTATTCTGTATGTATGTATGT
Organism: Nephila pilipes; assembly: GCA_019974015.1. NCBI lineage: Eukaryota > Metazoa > Arthropoda > Arachnida > Araneae > Nephilidae > Nephila > Nephila pilipes. The sequence continues at coordinate 245,801 of BMAW01113802.1, forward strand.
ATATATATATATATATATATATATATATATATATATATATATATATATATACATATAAAAATATATATATAAATATAAATGTATATGAAGATATATGAGGAATAGAAATTTTTTTGAATAAAGCTATAAAACAAAAAAAATATTCAAACCTGGATAAAAAGAATTAATGCAACATCTAGAATAATAATATTTGTGATGATATACGTATAAAACTCACCCAGAAATTTTTTCCAAAAATTGGTCTCAAAAGTAGACAGAAAGGAAACGAAATTAGAACTAAATGAAGCAAAATGAATTTAGAACTCCCATATCCCTTTTCCTATGCCTTTACAATGTGAGATCCAATTAATATTATATTACTATAATTATATTATTCAGGAAAAATCACCCAAACTCTTTGAAATGCTCATCGAGCGATATTTTCAAATAAAAACGAAAAATGAATTAGATGAGGTTGTATGATTGTATATGCATGGTCAGAAAGTTAGTGTTTAAAGATGAGACAAGCCGCACGTACATTAATGTGCAAAATTAAGAGAATTTGCATGTTATGTCAAATTTTTGAAGAACTAATGGACAGTTTTAATGAATTTTTTTATGAATATATATATTTATAACAGAGGAAGAAATATACTTTTCAAAAATCATTTTATGAATGCATGATTATCAGTAAAGCTCCTTGAGTATGGATGTCCAAAATCCCTATTGTAATATCGAGAACTGAAAATAAATCTAATATGGGGAATGGTCTCATCTCACAACCAAGCAGGTTGCATGGCGTGACAGCATACTGGACAGAAGGCAGTTGAGGTGTCCCTGTGACAGTCGATCTCACTCCTGTAGCAGGGCAGTTTTTAGCTCTGGGATGGTTCTTGGAGGGGAGATACAATTGCTCTCCCAGGAGCTTCCTAATCATACTGTATTGGATCAACTAACTGGTCAATCCATTCAACGAATATCCTCACTTTCCACTTAATGGTCGACCAGTTAAGCCCTATGTGAATGAGAGTTGTCGTCTCTTAAAAGAGACCCCAGATCAAGTGCGCCCCTGAAAAGTCGACCATAAGACTCTAATATCTCCTCTCTATACCTCATAGCAGTCAGAGAGCTTTTGTAGATTACATGCCAGGAATGTTCAACCATCCAACACAGGTTTGGGTAGTTCGCAGCCAGCGCGCCGCATGTGATCCATCCGGTGTCAAATTGTGGCCGCGGAGCTTGGTTATTTGAACAAAAATGTAAATTTCCCATTGTACATAAAAGCACCAAAGAACATTCCACCATGAGTCGTTCGCCTCATATCCCATTACTAAAGGAATATCTCAATACATTAACTCAAATATCATTATACAATTTTTTTTTTTTCTATATTCTTATTCAGAAACAATTACAAACTTGAGCTCATTTTAAAATGCGCGAGGGGCGCCATGCGTGAGTAGGCGATACACAATATATACATAACCAGTAAACCTACTGAAAACCACTGGAATGCTTTTCTAGATGTAGGGAGGGAATGCGACATGCGGAACTTGCGAAAATGTATCATCCAGTCTTTTTGCAGCAAACCAAAAAAAGACTGGTTGCTGGCCAGAAGCGCATGTTTCCTGACAGAGTGACTGCTCGGTGTCTTTGATCGCTAATAATATAGCACGACCGCTGTTTTGTAACGGGCAGAACAGTATATATATGTGTGTGTTTTACAAATTCATTTAATTTAACAAAATATAATTTTCTAAATTTATTGCAGAATGTATTTGATTTCTCAATGGGGCACGGTAGGATTAGTTATTTTTCATGAAACAAGAGGTGAAAGTGATCGTAGTTTTTAACGTGAGAATTTGAACTGTCTATAAAAGAGACAAAATTAAAAAAGTAATAAATAGAATTCTTCATGCGTACACACACACACACACACACACATATATATATATATATATATATATATATATATAATGTGTCCCGGCGGGTGAAAATGCTTTCCCAAAGAGGCCTGGAAAGTGTTTTGGTTGAACAGGTCTGGTCCAACATAATGCCTGCCCAAATCCTTACGATGGTAATGGTTTGAGCAGGCATTAATTAAAAATGACCATTACCATCGTAATGATCATTTTTCCTAACGAGGGAGAAATGTGTCCTAGGCCCTCCAGAGATCAATACTCTGAGAACTAGTGTCTAAGCTGAATCTCGGTTTATATGTAAAAAGTACGGTGCTCTACTGAAATATGGCCCAAGGTGCATGTTGTCTGCATCATGCTAAACGCTCTTGTGTGTTGCAGTGAGCGGGACACAAATAAAGAAACTTCTGGCATACGGTCCTCTCTCTTGAAGCTTTCGAGCAACTCGGGTTCCAGAGTAGCATGCAGCTCATATGAGAACCGTGAAACTGTAGCAATCCTGCGTAGCCACGCTGAAAGCGTCAAATAACGACCTTCATGAATCGTTGTGGATATTGGTCAACCTTGTCTATGTCGTCTTAGTAAGGAAAAAACTATTTTCAAAAATTGCAGGTGACACCGGGGGTTAAATTGAGCTATGTAGCACACTTCGCTTGTGATTGGCCTGCCTCCAATCTACCGACTATTCCCCATCTCATTCCGTCATTCATACGCGTTCGTGGTTACTCATTTTACCTCATACCTTAAAAAATTTATCCTACTCTATCATCTTCCCAATCACAGCTCCGCAGACACACACTGTAGGCTTACGAATTCGACTCTGATTGTTTGCATAATTCTTCAGCAGCATAATTAGTACCTCTGGGTTCAATACATTTTGTAAAAATAAATTTAATTTGAAAATTATCTAAATTTTCTACTCGAATGTAGCTTATCTTTTCTCCCAGAACATTCTCGGCAAATCGGGCTGCAAATATGTTAACATACGATTGCCTATTCAATAGTTACCATAATATATCAAATATTATTTTTCTTTGCCAAACATTGATACCTTAAAATCAATCTAGCCTAAATTTGAAATTAGAATCCATATATATAGTATCTAAACATTCGGAAAAATGTCCTCTTATATTATAGAATAAAAGCATTATTTAACACTGTATTTAATAAGTTTTATCGACTTCGAATAAAAGTCTTGATAAAGGGTCTATGTAACTTTTAGGGGTATACGGCAGGAAGATTTCAGATCTGAAAGCTTGAAATTGTGAATAATTGTTTTTTTTCAAACTGATTAAATTTAAGAATATTTTTAAGTAATCAGAAAATGATTATTTAACAGGGGGTTTGACTCAAAAATCTGTTAGTGAAACATGTTATTTTTATTTTTTTTAATTAGAAGGATGAATAATTAAAAGTTCTTTTTTTTTTCTTTTTCCAATTATTAGAATTTCTTACAATAGAGATCTTATTTTATTTGCATGCATTGTACTATGCAGCGTAATTTCTACTTATTCGTACATTATTTCTCATTTTGAATACCAACGGCCAGTAAAAATGTGTCTATATTAACGTATTTTATTGCATATCTTTTTATAATAAATGAACGTGGATCTGTTTATTTTATAAACAAATTAATAACAACAAACAACAAAGTTATATACATTGTGAAAAGCTTTATTTATAGTATCTCTTGTTAAGAAAAAAAAACAAGCATTCTAGTAGGGCACAATCCTTGATTTTGTGCTAGCCAAAATTTCTTAAGAGCAACAGGGGCTATAATTCAAATACAGTACTCACTCGTGAAAAATTATGATTCAAGTACTTTCTGTTAACACTATAAAACATATCAAAATGTGATGTAGTTGCTCTAAAATGTTCTTTAAACTAAACGATTGCATTCGCTCATTTTAATCTCGCAACCGGTAGTGTTCAAGGATTTGTGGATCCTGATTACATTACAGGCCCATTTATGGGAATAATGAGTATACCTGCGCGATGAATGAAACTGGGTCTCGAAGTCTACTCTTAGTGTGAAGTGGAAATGAGGCGAATGAGGTAACAGTTTAGAGTTTGTCATATGATTGGGACTCATAAGTTCGAGGTCCATATTCAAGTGCCCATGTGTATTGATCTAAAGTTACATTAATTCAAATTCAACCAAACAACCCAGAAATCCAATAGATACTTGTTGAAACAAATTCTTCATGTAAATTTAAAAAATTAAAGATCAAAATTGCTTGGTTTAAAAAAATAATCACGATGAAGAATTGTGAATTAATCGGTCAAGATCATTTTATAGTTTTAACTAATAACAGAAACTTTTCTGGCAGGCCGGAAATCTCTTGGCATTCAATAAAAATATATTTATTTAATTTAATAATTTCATAAAATTATATAACTTTTGAGACCATCGGACTTTCCAAGTTTCGTTATATTAATACATGTTTTCTCTATGTGATGATTTCGATATTTTATATTACGCGCTAGCGCTGTACAATTTTATTGAAGACAATGCATGTCATAAAATTGTATATAAGGGTCTTATGTATAACGAAGATAATATTTAACTAGAATATCTAAACTAATACCTAACTTCTAAGCCATAACTCGCACAGACTTTAAAAGTCTCGGTCTGATTTAGCTTGTAGCTATCTCTCTTGATATGATTTTTCTAGGTATATAATAATTTTTCGAGTACAGCAAATGTGAAATATTAAATTCTCTGTATGTGTATGATTAACAATTGAAAAAGGGGGTATTAAAATGAAATATTTTTTCCATTTTTAAATGTTCTAAAGGGAACACGAAATCTTTAGTTCTTCTCTATTGCTGAAAACTCTTGCTAAGTCTCTGGTATTAGAATGCCGTTTCTTGCAAACTGCGACTAGATTTTCTTCATAGCTGATTGATTCACAGTTCCAGCTCAGAATAAATTTCCCGTTTTCTATATAAAAATTATTAATCTCTACTTAGTATTTTTTTTAAGAATATTTCTTTGAATTTAGTGAAAGCAATTCTGTACTCCTCTAAAACTATAAAGTCTGTTTGAAATCTTCAAAGAAATGCATGCGAATTTCCAAAATGTCAAAAATAAAATTAAAATATTTTATTTGAAATTTAATTTATCGTAACCTTTTTAAATTATGCATCACGTGTCTGGTATGTTTAATACTTTATTTTCCATTGCGAATATTCGTATTCTAATAATGTTCGAAATCTATCAGTTAATTATGGAGACTAAATAATTCAAAAAAGCAATTCAATAACATATTGGAAAAAACAAAAACCATTATTTGATTATTCATTGATATATTATGATTTTTGAAAACCAAGTCATGGCTTTTGTTTTTATTTTCACTGAATTTTTGATGTAGGAGATTGCATTGCAATGAAATATACTTATTAGCTTCCTCTAGGTGATAGAGATAGACAAATTTCCAAGATAGACCGATCGGAATGAATATTGAGAAATACAACGATAAATTAGTTGTCATGGGAAATTTTCGAATTAAACATTTGTAAAAAATTCTCTTCCAAATGAACCACGTGTCTGATTTTCATCAAGTACGATGGATACAAATTTTCTTTCAATTGAGAGGGATTGCATCTATCCGCTTGAGATTGATTTAGCAGAAGTTAAAGTATAACTAAAAATAAACTATATGTGAGGAAAAGATTTAGAAAAAACTATGCGTGCTCGCGTGGTTACAATAAAAATAGATGAAAATTTCAAAACTTTTCTTTTGTATAATTTGTACATCATTTCGCTTTTTATCTTACAAATCAATAATTGGCAATCGATTTTTTAAATGTGTTTAAAAAATCAGTATTTGATTATAAGCGATTAATTTGTTGAGAATTATGCGGGAGAATTAATTTGATGAACATTTCAGGCTCTCCAAATAAAAATAAAAGAGCATGTGTAATGAAATCAAATGTTCAAAGTTTAATGATCATCACACAAAAATTAGAAATTTTCTCTGGTACCTCTTCACAGAAAACAAAAACTTTATTAAATTGATTTTGCAATTGAAATTCCTGAAATCTGTTCAGCTTGTTTCACTTTCTTTATTGGAGTATGATTTCTAAGCATTAATTTTACTGTTATCATAACCAATCTTTTTTGTTTGGTGTTCTTTTTATCTAAAATTAAACTTATTCGAAATTTTTTTAAAAAATAACAAGTGGAAGTTATGTTATATAATATTTATATAAATATAGGTAATGCATAAAGAATTCATAGAAATTGCAAGAAAAGAAAAAAAAAAGACAAAATAAGCATTATATATTCACACACTCAGAAAATTAAGAAAGGGAAATATATCTATAAATAAGAGAATCCTTATAAATTTCTTATGATATTTATAATTCATGCTTTATATTTCATTTCAAGAAACGCTTTAAAAATTCGACAATATTTACTGCATACAAAAATGCACCCACAATAGTACAATCATGTATATTTTACTCTATGCTTAAAACAACTCTAATTCTATTAATAGGTAACTAAAACATTAAATGTACACATGAATATTTAAAGTCATTCAGAAATTATAACGATATTTATATTAGTTAAAGTAATTTCTCGTTCTGTTGACATGTCATGACAATCATGACAAAAAGAATTACATATTTATGAATGAAAAAAAAATATCCTTTGAATTAAAAACGCTCGCTTCGAAAGGTTTCCAATATTCCTTATTTGTATACAGATTTGAAAAAAAAATCCCCTAAAGCTTTGCAAATGCTTAATAAAGTGATTCATACGATATTAAAATTCAATCTTTGATTACCTTTCCAATAATAAAAAAAAAAATTCTGAACATATGAAATATAAGTAACAAATTCAATTTCAAACTAATATTTAAAGAAAAACATCTAAGGTGATTATGAAGTAAACCAAATCAGTCTCACTGTATCAAATTTTAATTTCATTCAATGCTCAAACTAGTTTAAAACAGCTATTCGAATCACAAATTTGAGTGCTTTGTTAAAAAAAAAAATGTATCAATAATTTGGAATATAACTAGATATAAGTAGTAATTATCTATATGTTAAATAATATTATCATAAATAAGGATAATTGGTATTCTATCGCATAGGCTGACTATATGAGCTCTTGTCATATCTCGTGTCCTTCTGTATATCTACTAATTTGCATTGATTTATGATATTGAGTCTCGTGGTTTATTTTTATCCTTCTGTATCACTGCCGTGTTGGAATTACATACCATAAAGAGACAAAAAAAAAATGTTTTTCTGATCGGTAAATAATGGCCACAATATGCTAGCGCCAGATAGCGAGAATAGGTTACGTGGCAGAACCTCCTATTAAACGGAGGCCAAGACAAACCCTGAACCTTGTTAAACTAATGTCAATGATTTACTTGAGTCTTTCTCTCTCTGTAGAGTAGGTAATTATTAAAATGCATATTAACAAAGGAAGAAAAGGCCATTAATCTTTTCAGTCACAGATTAAGGCGCCGATGATATCACTAGCGCTTGCATAAATCAAGCAACTGTGTGCGTGGTTGATAACTTTAGAGCAATTACAAAACCAACTACTGTTCTTCTCATCATGGAACCCCTTATTAGAAACCTATAATGTTAACCTGCTTAGAGTCTACAGGCGATAGCACAGTGGCGCCCAGTTGACAGCTCAGCGATTAATTGCATTTCGAGAAAAAAGATGGAATGGTCATTTTGTCCCCGAAACCTGAGGCCACAAGATATTTTTGATACTCCTCTAGCAGCCATCTGTGGTCACAGTGGGCGAACCGTAACCGTCGCACCGTTAATGTAAAATGATCTTTTGTTCCAGAATTTAATTTCTTTTTGCTTTCAGTAGAGGGGTGTACAACAATACTTCTTCTAAAAGTAGCTTTATAACTTTACATCGCTATCCATCCTTCACGATATACAGTATTAAGCTTACCATTTTTTCAAATACTGAACTTTAAGCGTATTGCTTAGAGGATAAAGTATTTATAAAAATGATATTTGTTTCTTCTGACATATCTACAGGTAGAGCGACTGCAATGTTTCATCAACATTGTAACGCGCTTTGCGATTTCAATGACTTAATTTCAAATAATTTTATTTAAAATAATTTCAAAAGAATATGTTAAATAGTTTTTACTAATTTGTTCATTTTAGCTTAAAATGTTTGTTGCTTATTTATTTTTAATACTTGAATTATATAGTTGTAAAGCACATACTGCATATTGCAGGTATCAAAAGCACGGTAAAAAATTGTGTAAATCTTTTTAAATGTTTTGTTAATATTACAACATCATTTTACTTAAAAAATATTTCATTTCCTTAGAAGTATTCTTATTTGTGAATTAAGTGTTTGTAATGTAAATATTCAAGTACATAAAAAAAAAAAAAAAAAAAAAAAAAAAAAAAAAAAAAAAGAACTGAAGAGAAATGCATGAAATGGAATTTTAAATTTGTAAGAAAGAATTCTAACAAATTGGGGTACCATACTACAAATTTCTTTTGCAATCATAATTAATTGGGTTTTTTTTAAAAAAAAGAAAAGAAAAGAAAGAAAGAAAGACCTCTTATTATGAAACCAATTAATTAAATTTTATTATTTGGTTAAAACAAATTATTTAATTATTAAAATTTGAATTTATGAAGTTATTCAATTTTATATGGGCTGGCTTGAAATTTCTTTCGTTTGAGGTATCTTAAAAAGTATGATTTTGGTTTGTAATCATCGGCTATCGCAGAATACAATTCATCAATTTATGAAAATACATTTACATTATTCGAATAAGGTCAAATTACAAAAAAAATTTCATTAAGTTATTATTCACGTATAGTTTGTGTTTCTTTGAAAGTAATATTTTAATTTAAAAATTAAATTTATTAAAGCAGGTTAAATTTAAGTAAAATTATATTCAACTATCAACAGAAATATTGATGCATTACTATTTCAAAGCGCTTTTTTAGGAAAGAAATAGAAACGAACATGGTCTTTGCTCGCTCTTGTCTTGAAAAAATTCTCATTAATACAATATATATGTGTGTGTGTGCGCGCGCGTGCGTGTGTGAGTGTGTGTGTGTGTGTGTGTGTGTGTCTTTCAACAAATTCAAATTGCAGAAGAAGCTGTTCGTAATAAAAATAAATAAGGTGAAGTGTAAGAAATTCATGTTTCAGTTTTTTCTCTCAATGTTGTGGCGGGCCGCTATAATCCATTGATCAAGTACGAGATCTTCACGGCTGGAGATGTTCAATTTGAGTCGCCAGTGTAAATACGAATTCTAATAAAGACGCGCTATGTGAAATAATGAAGATTGATGTGCATTAAATAAAAGTGAGCCACAAAGTCATCTCAAAGTGAGGTGTGAAAGCCAGGAGGAGTTAAGTATCTGTGGAAATGTCTTCGTTATTTGTCAGTGGTGTATTACACATTTTACCAGTCACCCCACTTAAGGAATATTAATTCAAACCAAACCTATAATATCTTGAATAATTTAATAATATTATAATAAAGTTTGCAATCGATACAAGTACCTTTAAAATAATCCATAAAGGTCAAATAGGAAAGGGGGAAATCTTATTCGTCTATATATTTTTTTTTTCATTCAAAGGGGAAAAACAGACCTAGAAAACCATAAATTAAAATGAAAAAGTAGCCTTAGCGGTAAAAATAAAATCCAAATATGCAGCAGAAAAAGTAATTAAAAGAGCGGCATAAAAATAGACTTTGATTCTATATATATGAAAGAGAGTTCTATAAATGCGTTCTCTTGGGCGAGAGAAAAAATTGTGAATGTGCCAAAATACTGCCTTCGTCATTCCTAACCACGTGTTTGTATTTGTTTACTCCTGCCGTGTTTACAAATAAGAAATCGTGGCCCAGAATGGCTGCTCCGAGTACAAGGTTTTGACACACGATCGAGGCTTACTAAACTCGGCCGGACTTTTCAGTCAGTGCTGTTACTAGGCGTTCCGAGATGGAGCACGAAAGAATAATGACGTGATTGAATATTGACTTCCTCGCATTAATCGTTCATACCAGGCCTTCCGCGTGACAAGTGTTGTGGTCTAATAATTTATTGCCTTTTTACTCCTCCAATCGTTCTCCACTGATTTGCAATATTTCACTTTTTTGTACGCGAAAGGAATTCACGATCCGGAAGATCATAATACATTTATGCCGCAAAGCTCGCATATGCAAATAATTTAATGTTAGAAATAGCGGCTTGATTTGAACGAAACACGTTACAAGTTCTATTAGCTCTTAAAAAAAAAAAATTCAATAAACTGAGAAAACAAAGTAACTTCAGTTGTATTGTTCTAAAATAAGTATATTTGTGAGCAAATTTTAAGTCCTCCAGCAACTTTATTTTTAGAAATCAAACATCAATTCTTGCATGCATGTAGGTGGAGAATGTATTTGTGAGATCCGGAATCATTTCAACTTTGAAATATTTTTATGATTGTATAGAATTCGTATTTATTCATATCACATACAATTCAAGTTATTCCCTAAAAGCAACCAAGTCTCACATAATATTAACCAAGAAGTTTATTTAAATATATTATTGCTCCTTTATATTAAACTGTAGATTATTTGCTTTTCTCTAAGAATGCTATATCAAATAACAAAATAGTTGAATTATTAATTCATATCCATTTTCTCACAATAAAACAAATTTACATTTAATGTTAAAAATAGCTCTTCAATTTTTTTTTTCTCTGTGTGTGTCTTGTTCATCAGTATATTATAATCAAATGGAAACTTAGAAGAATGTAATATCCATTACAACTGCATATGAGTTGCAAAAGAGTGATGTCATGTCAAGAATAGATTAACTATTTACAAAAGAGGATTGGAAAACAAGAGTTAACAATTTTTAATATTTCAGCACTGTTTTTCATAGCCGCAACTCCTCCCCCCCCCTAAAAAAAAGAAACAAATGTTTGGTATTATAGTTGTTTTTTTTTTAAAAAATTTATTAAGATTATTTCAGACAGTTAAGGATTGTCAATTTGATAGATAAAACTTATTAATATTTAATTACATAGTAAAAAATGAAAAAATATTAAAATGTATATAAATAAAGTAAATTCGAGATGAGAAAAAAAAATCGCGATTTTTTTCAAAATAATGCATGGCCATACCCTTTTGTGCAACTCATTTTTCTTTATACTTTTTTAAAATAAAGTGATCTTTAGAAACTAAGTTTCGCTTATTATTATTTTTAAATTCTTAACTTACAAGTGTAATTCTTAAGTAGATAAATACTTTACGAAGCAAAAATCACCCATTTTTTATAGTAAGTCGCATATTTATTTTAAGAGCAGTTTTTCAAAATTTCATGAATGCCCATCATTTCATAAACTTTTAAATCGTGTTACATGCATAATTGTTGATATAAGGAATTCAAAATGGTATTTTATCATCATTCATTTTAAAAATATTTTATAACATTCGCTTTAAACGCGTGTAAGGAAGGATATCTATTTTTTAATACTTTAAGAAGGAAGGATTTGCACGAAAATTCACGCAACAAATATTAACTCATATTTTAGAGGAATTATTACATAAATTCTAAAAATTCAATTTGTAGGTGAAATAATCTAAAATGATCGGAATGTCAAAAAAAATGTAAGTTTAAACTAAATCTGTTCATAATTTTTGATTGATGAACATGCAAAGAGTACAAGTTATTTTCAGCCACTTTTTGAATAAAAAAAAATGATTTTAAAAATGCCTTTCGAATTATACAAAAATAATGTAGAAAAAAATAAGTATCCGGGATTGTTTCAATTAAGTAACATTTTTCCATTGTATTAACTTCTTTCTAAGAGGCTGCTGTAAAAGGGGAACATAAATATACTACTCACTTTCAAAACTCTTAAATAAAAAAAATTTTACAGAGAAACTAATCTATATTCTTAACCAAATCTTAAGGAATTCCAACTTAATTTTATCATTCATTTAAAAAATACATTACTTTCTTTTAAATATTCATTTTATGTCGTTTGCAAGTTATATGATTTTTTTCCAACAGTAAATTAATTTAAATTACCTATTTTCTTTCTCGTCTCGCACTTAGAAAAAATATAGAAGATAAAAAGGGATGCAGTTAACAATAATAGTATGGAGTACATAACATAATTTCAACAATACATTTACAAAATATTTTAACAGTTTCAAATTTTAGATTTATTTGTAAAATAATACGCATTTTTTTTTTTTAATTTGATAGTTTAAGTGCCTGGAAATTTACTAGCATAAAAGAGAACGAATAAATTCCTTCTCAATTGTAAGAACTTGTGTGAAATTGTATATATAAAAAAAAATAGCAGAGCAGATTTCACGAGCTGATTAGTTATGAAAGAGAGAGATAAATATAATTACAAAATAAAATCATTTTTGCAAATATGTGAATCGCCTTTTAACTAAGAAAATGACATGAACGCTTTGCATATAAATAAGAGATGACAAATTCTGCGTTTCATTTAAATTCCATGACACATTCACTCAGCCGCTCTCCATAAATATCTACTGGAAGAAAAAACATAAAAAAGGGGAACGACTCCCCATTAAAAGAAAATAATTTCTCCAGATAAAGGCAATCTGCTGAAACACATCAGTATAAAACCATCGATATGACACTCACATTTATCAGATCAAATTAGTGAGAGAAAAAATGTGTATGGGAAATAGCGACTCACCATCATTTCGGCTCTGGTCTCGGTTGCGCTTCTAAAAGATGCAGCTGCATTCATTAAACTCTGAGATGGTGGCAGACAAGTCTGAATCAAATGAAGCTAGATATGAGGAGTCGTTCGTCTTATATACATCCGGGCTTCTGATCATGATGTCGTTGACCCCTTTGATTTTCTGCTGCCGTCAGTGGTGTGAAAAGAGGTGCGCACGAGTCAACCGGTCCTTTCATAATTCGCCCTCTTAATGTAGTATATACATATATATTTTTTCTCCCATCCCTTCGCGTAGGAAAAGAAAAACCCCTGCGAACAAGTGTGCTACTGTGCTTCGACAAGATTGACGATAAGAGGGATGTAATGGTTATTGTTGCTTCTCTCGTTATTTATCCCTCCACAGTAGTAGCTATTTGAAAGGCGATAAAAAAAATCGAGATCTAGGTTAAAACAGAGGACTTTTCCCGACACTGACTTCAATTCATTGATTTCGGTAGCACGTATCATTTCATCACGTTCTCGTTATTTTTTTTTTTTTTTTATCTCTTCTTATTTCCGTGGTAAATCTTCGCGTAATCATTACAAACTACTTTGTTGAGATGATGTATAATGAGAACTCAAAAAAAAAAAAATGAAGAAGCATTATTTCTGAGAAAAAATTGTACGCGGAGGCATTTTAATACGGAGGAAAATATCTAGCACTTATTCTTTGTATTTGTGTGTGTGCTGCTGAATATGCTACACATATATATATATATATATCAAGAATTATTAAATGGTATTTTTTCGAAAGTTTTCTTATTTATTTTTCTTTATGTAGTTTTACATAGATTTCCAGTGTGATCCTGTTTAAAATAATAGAAAAACTGATTTGATTGGGATAAAAGCCCAACTTTCAAATGCATTAATTTTAAAGTTATTATTAACTTCATTTTGAATGTAGTTATATCTCTTTCTCTGTGTATGTATTTTGTAAGAAGACACGATAGCTTGATGATAAGGTTGACTCCTTCAAGACCAGTAAATCACAGATTTGTGTCATTTCCCCAGAGACGGTCGTGTGATTTAGGGAGGGCTACGCACATTAAGTACAATAATACTTCGAAGTCCTGACATAATATCGTTTGAAATTGAGCAGAATGGGTTTGGTCCTAATTAACTAACGTTGATTTCGAAATTTTCAGTTCTTTCGGCCATTGCGCAATGCAATTAAGAACACAAATATTCAAGACTGAAAGAATAATTTAGTATCAGTTTTTCCGAAAATAATTTTATAATTATTTCTTTCACTTATCAATAGGAAACTATTCTCTTTGAAATTTTATTTCAGTTACACAGACGTCATCTCAAAATTTCAATTACTTAGAACAAAGCATGTTAAACTAGAGGCATGAAACTACTTATACTCAATTAAGATAAAGATGAATTGGGTAAGATGAAGTGCGTCAATTGTGGGTGAAGTTCTCAGAATTTTGTTATCTTTCCATGAGCTCTGAGTACTAATTTGAGGAGCACATAAGGAGTATAAATTGTTTATTTATAGTGAGAATAATATTAAAATTTCTTTTTTTAATAAATATAATCGGTTAGTATGTAATTGATGAATGAAAGTTGATTTTTCTGGTCATAATAGATTTCATTCTGAAGGACTTGTTTCCCGGTTTTATATGTTTGCTCTGTGATAGTAATCGTGTTGTTATCAGCAGATAAATTAAAATTCAATTGTTCAAATAATTTCGGAAGATAAAACTGGTGTATCTCAAAACTGATTATAAATATATCAAAATAAAAAAAAATTATAAACAGCGCTCTAAATATGAATGACAGAGAAATAATAATTGATTCAATTTCTATTGTCTCTTTTTATTATTTCATTTCATATTTATTTATCGTCCTTTTCAAAATTTGATTTTATTTCTTCTTTGAATTAGTAAAATATGCTGAGTTTTTTTGGTTATATTTTAACAATGAATCATTATTACATAAATTTTATTAGTTGAATGTGGTTGGAAGATATACTGTAATAGGTTTCATATTCTGTTGAGCTGAAATGTGTGAAAATAAGATTTTAATTCAGGAAAAAGAACAAATATAATAAGCTGTTTATTTTTTAAACTGAGCGAAGATTATCTTGTATCGATAAATCAAAACTTCTGGGAAATCCATGTATCTGTTTCAGGTATTAGAAATAATAATTGTAATTGTGTGTTTTCATAGCTAGTATTATATTTAAGTGGTATTTATTATGGAAGTATAAAGCTCAAACAATAATTACTAAAAAAATCGCTAAATAATTTTAAAGGTATTAAAAAATTACTTGTTTAATTTTGTTTAATAAGTATTAACCTCGAATTGTAGAATGAGTTTTGTCCAAACGATCCCGTTGTACCCAATCTCGATCAGAAAATACTGTCTTGTCTTTTCAGACAAGTCCTGCTTCTCCGTATAACATCATGATGGATGTATCCTTGTGAGGATGCACCAAGGAGATAGTACTTTTCCAGCACGCATTCGTCTTCCGCATACAATTCCAATATTGGTTGGAGTGATAGAATGGGTGCCTCCAAGGCCGGCCATCTGAGGGTTGAAGGAAGGGTTCGGGGAATGCTATGCGCAGGGGCCCCTCGATTGTGGGGCCCCCAACAAGAACTAAAATAATGTACCCTTGCACATGAAAACTTGACAATATTCTTGTCGCAGCCAGAATGACGTAGAGTTCATTTTATCGTAAACATTTTTATAATAGATCTCTGGATTTCGACGCAGAACGCTTAAATGCACTTGCAATATTAAGCATCGATAAAGGAATTTCAAAAAATTGCAATTTTCCTGAAGTAATTAATGTATTAGCGAAAACAAAATCACGCATTAAATAAAGATTCATTAGTAATTTACGTTCATGTTTGCATTTTTTTTTTTTTTTTTAATTAACAAAAAATTTAGGGCTCTAAATGGTTTCTTTCACCCAGGCCCCTTTATAGAGAAGGTCGATTCCGGGTGCCACAGGGTACACATCACGGTCACCTCTTTTTTGTTTACATTTTGGTACTTTAGACAGTAGTACGATTTCTGTTCCGAACGTGTTAAGATCATCGGCTGAGCCTTATCTGCGAAGCCTCCTTAACGCACTTTTTTAGCAAGATGATGCATAGTAATTTTGTAATAAACTAACAAGTGTGCGTGTGTATAGCAACCAGGACTTTCAATGTATTCAGAAAAAAAAATTCAGAATTAATACCCCAACATTGTTAAGGAATATATCAAACTGGTTACAATAACCTTAGTACCAAGGAGGTTTTTGCAATAAAATTATGTTAAACTTTTCAAATTGTTCGCTTAGATGCAAATAACTTCTTTTTTTTAAGATTTTAATCACGGAGAAGTTAATATATTTTAATGCTTCGCTAATTTTAATACTAATGTTTTTCAGTATTACAGCTAATTAATTTACTGAAGAAGTAAGTTACAAATCTGAGTTATTTTCTTTGACATATTAATTTCATTAGTGGATTGCATTTAAGAGAACTGGATGTTTTTAGTAGTTTCATAAAGTTGTTAGAACGTATCTTTTTATTATAATAATTTAAGAATAATGTTTAGATATATTGCCACAAAGTTCGCAAGCACAGGTGACTTCAAGATGCGACGGTTATCTACAAATCAATAGATCAGAAATCCCATTGCGTTTTGCGGAGACCATGGACAAGACCCGAATAAGTGATTTGAAGAAAATGATCAGGTCGCTGAATATAAAAATGGGATTAAATCTTCTGCCAGACAGACATGTACTTTTTTCTGAAATGGAATAACACGTGAAGGTTTTGATTGTAATAAAGAACTTCTAAAACCTTGGGATTAACTAAATCGGAACATTTACGATAGTGAATGATCACGAAAGAGAACCTAGGAAGAGCTTAAATGGTGGGCATAAAAACCCGGTGAAAGTATGCAATCGTACATCCAAAGTGTGCTGAGACTCTGTCACGAAATGAATCCTCAAATGCCAGAGGATGAAAAACTGCCATATCTCTTGAAGGCTATTGCCGAGAATTTTCATCCAGTTCACCTATCTAAACAACTCAGGATGAAAGGCTTCGTGAAATGGCGGCAGAACATCAAAGAAATAAGAGATGCGAGTTAACTGAAAGAAATTCTGTCATCCATCTAACGCCATCCTGATATACTCTGTAACTGAAGAAACGGATCTAATCCCCATAAGTTGGCAACTTGTCCGGAAGGAGCTTCTATGTAAAAAAGCGCAAAACACCGAAAATGTAGGAACACAACTAAAATTGATCGAAGTTGTTTGCCGAAAATGCTGGAAGCTCTAACTCTTGTCACGCGAGTTGAAGAGAAGTTATCCTATGACTCAGACACCAACCATTTTACTTCACATTTGCAAAAAGGCAGAGACACTTTATGGCATCTGAGCCTAAGGCAATTTTGATGGCGAACCGCAGACATCAAACATGTGTATTTCCAATGTGGCCGGACCAAGACACGTTGTTCGTTATTACAGAGAGCGTTGATCCATCTTTGATGCTCTCCGAACCAGCAGTAATCGGATGAGGAACTCAGCCGACTACAGCCGAACAGAATCACCTCATCGATCTCGAGAACGATCCCCGACATGCCGCTTCAGATCGCCGTAACCGTATCGACATTTCTGCTCTTCACCTAGCCGATGCAATCAGAAAATCCATCTTAGGAGGTGAGACTGCAAAAGAAGAAAATCCTCCCCTCTGCGAAATATCCGGATATTATCTTGATGTTATTGTTGACAATTATTCAATCCGTGCTCTTGTGGAATCCAGGGTATATTCCTCCGACATATCGCAACCATACAGACGCCATCTTCAAAAAGCTACATTCCCGTTCAAAGAAAAGAAATACTATGATATTTTCCTGACGCACCTATAGCCGACCAAATTGGATTTGTCAGAACGTAAGACAGAGTGAGGAAACGATTCTATTGGCCGGGTCTCTATCACATTGAAAGTCGATATGTTATACACTGTCATGAATGCCAATGAAGAAAAGCCGTTCCACTTCAGCCTGTCGGTCATCTAGTACCTATCCCTCCTGCAATTGCACAATTCCATCGGATCGGATAGACTTGCTTGAACGATTTCCAGAGTCTCTGAGGGGACATAAATTGATCATTGTCTTTTCTAATTATTTAACAAGCTGTGCAATCACGAAGGCAATACCTACTGCTGAAGCTCCAGAAGTAGCCAAATTTCTCCTGGAGGACATCATCTTAAAACATGGAGCTCCAAAAGTCATCATTACAGATTGAGAGGAAGTATTTCAATCGAAACTAGTAGCGGAACTTAATCAGCTCTGTAGTGTTACCCACCGGACTCCTTACCATACCCAGACTAATGGGTTGCAAGGTGTTTTAATAAGACATTAACAGACATGTTGTCTATGAATGTCGAGCAAAAAGATTAGGATGAAATATTGCCTTTCGCTATTTTACATACAACATCCCGAAGGAGAACACAACCGGATTCACATCGTTTTATTTTATGCAGGGGCGTAAAGCCGAGACGTCACTCGACATTATGTTCCCTATTCACAGTGAAGAAACCGAAGGTGACTACACTACTAGATTACTATCAAGAGCGGAAAAATCTAGCCAGCTGGTACGATTACGAGCCTTTGAAGAACAAGAAAGGGACCGAAAATGAATATCCCAATTCAAAAATATGATTCCAATATACTGGCAAAAATATGATTCCAAACACCGAATAGTCTATTATAAACCTGGAGACTTCGCATTGGATTTTAAACATTACTATGGTCCCATTGCACAGATCAGTTTCCAGATAATTCTACTCTTTATGAAGAGCTCAATCCAAGAGGAAGTGTGTCCAGCCTCCAAGGAAAGTCACTATCCTTGTCAGTTTATACAGAAACCATGACGTACTCGCCGACAAAAGCTCTTAGAATTCATAGACAGCGGGATGCTATTTTTCATAGGGAGACCGATACCACGAAGCTTGCAAGTAACAATGGCAACGAGATATGACGTTCGTGTACAGATTCCTATGTTTAATACCCAATGATGACGATATGTAAAAGTTTTTTTAAATTGTTCTTTATTTTTCATTGTAAATTCTAAAATCTAGAATATTCTTCACGTTTCCAGAGCAATGTTCTGGGATATTTCTTTGAGATATATAAAGGTATATATTCTCAGTCTGAGGGAGCTCTCAGCAAAGCTTAGCTGCTTTCAGTTTGTTAGTAAATCACGTTATTCGGATATCTATTGTGTCTTCAAGTCAATCTGCTCCAACATCCAAGCGACAATATTGATGATGTTATTTTCTTTCAAATAAATAATAATTAAGATTTTAAATCTTCCTAATCTTTTTGTCCAGGGCATTTAAATTAATTGTAAACTAATGTTATTAAAAATGGAGGAATATTTGGATATTTTTTAAAAATAGAAAATAAGGTTTCGTGTAACATATATGATAAAAGCGACTTTTTTTTTTCTCTTTTGGAGATCATAAAATACCTTTATTTGGGAGTTCATTAAGTCTGAATATTTTAAGAATCTAATTTATAACCAAATATTGCGTAGAATTAGACTTGTGACTAAAACACAAGGTATTTATATTAACCTGGATAAGTTTAAGAAAATTTGCTTACAAGAACTTCTTTTGAATTTTACTAAGAGTAGTTTAAAATATAATAATTATAATTTTTTTTGAAATTTTTAAAAGTTTCTGTTCGTAGATTATTAAGTTTTTTTTTTCACTGCTTCAACATTTCGTTTTTGATTTTCTTTTTTTTTTCTATTTTACTACTATTTTTTCAAGTCTTTAAAGCTCTTCTGTATTAGTACTCTTTTTTTCTGAAAGATGACATTGCTACATTTCCGGTTATAACAAGAACAGGAAAATCTTTTTTCTATTAGCGTTAGATTCATGTTTTGTTGTTGCTAAGCAATTAGTCTCCTGTAAGTTTTTAATCATTTTTAACCTCTCTCTTGTCCACTGGTTCCAACACCTCCTCACTGTAATGTTAGAATGGCTTAAGTAACCGGTTTTCCTCATCTCTATGATTCTTCCCCTCTCAATCTCTGACAGCTGCTCATATAGTCTACGAAGGTAGTGTAATGGCATCTCTAGTTAAAAAGCCCCCCTCTGCAACGAATAAAGACACGCAGACAAGTTCTGCTCACATTTTTTTATAATCCATAATATATATATATATATATATATATATATATATATATATATATATATATATATATATATATATGAAACTATGTCTCTTTATGTAAAACATCTCAATTGACGTCTTCATGCGCAAAACATCTACGCAATCGGGACGTGTTTCAACTGGCTCACATAGCATAAGCAGTTCAGATAGGCTTCGTGCAATTCATGTGTTAAGGTACGTTATTAACGATTAAACAGAACGAATGATGACCCAAAGAGGGCAACTGGTCATGTTTACGAAAGGAAGAATCGTCAGAATGCTCAAATCTTGGCAATCACATGTGCTGAAGTGTTTCGAATTTTAAATGTGTCTTTGTATGTGATCTCAAGACTGTGTCCGAGGTTTCAAAGGGCTGGAAAGTTAACAGATTACTAGTACCAGGTTAGCCAGGAGACGCAACCGTTCGTCAAGACCAATGTTTGGTAATAACTTCAGGACTTCAGAGCAGTGGCTTACCCAGAAATTAATTTTGGGGGGTGCATATCGTCTTCGCCACGAAAGCAAATTCTTTAGTTTAGAATTAGCATTTTGTAAAAATTAATGAATACGCTACATCAATCTTATTTCTCCTATTTAAAAATGTTCAAGGATTGCTATAAAATATTTTCAAGTTACAAATACTCGTAAGGGCTGCACCCTCAATAGAAATGCACCGTCATCTATTCGTCTTTAAACACTGACCCAGAGGATCATGTCGGAGATAGCAAAGGTTTTTCTATACTTTTTTCAAAAATTAGTTTAGATTGAATCATTTTTTTTCTCTTACTGATGAAAAAACTTAAGCATCAGATGAGAAAAAAGCTCATTTTTATAGTTTAGAACATTATTAGATGAATAAGAAAAGAATTATCCTGAAATATTTCAATATCCAAAAATAAATAAATAAATAAAAATCTTGGGGATGTACATGTCCCTTTGCACCCCCACCCCTTGTGTATGCCACTGCCTTAGAAGGACAATTATGCTATGATGGCAGTAATATTAAGTAGTAATGTTGATTAACAGTTTGACCTTCAGGAACCCAATGAAAGTACACAATCTCATGAATATCGAAAAAAAAAATTATTATTGAATTTTTATTTGCTCATTTTTGGCTTTCGGTGAAAATTGGCTCTTTCAGTGCATGGCGTTTCATTTCAGGATCATAAGTAAAAAACCACGATTTGTCCACATTATTATCGTTTCCAATAAGTTTGGGTCATTTTCAACGGTATTCCAAGTGTCAGTACAAACATTTTTGCGAGCTTCTTGTTGTTCAAACGTGAGAATTTCTGGCACACATTTTATGTGCACGTTAAAATTGTTATGTAAAAGGCCGTATGGATTCTTTGTCAATTCTTTACAGTCTCAGAAACCGCAGGAATACTAAACCGACGGTCAGATCCAATCAGGTAACTGATTTTTTCGATATTCTCATCCGTTTTTGACGTGGAAGGACGACACGGGCGTGAATCATCTTCAAAGTCTTCGCGGTAATATTTAAAACCCTTAAACCACTGAAAAACACATATACGCGATAAACATTCATTACCAAACACTTCTTTCAATAAATTATAAGTTTCAGCAGCGGTTTTTCAACTTTCTTGTGAAGTTTCACAATCATTCTTTGCTCTATTGTAACACTTACAATTTTTCTGGCGAAACAAAAAAAAAAAAAAAAAACTCTAATACGAATGAAGGCTTCGACTATACCGAATTGTTTACAGAAGCGAGGGGCACTACATTCGAAAGAAAAGGCTTCACTCTTTAGAGTGTCGGTCGCTGGTGTTTGGCACATGTGTATTTCTTTTGCAGCAGTAGCAGTCTCGTAATATCCACACCTCGAACATATATATATATATATATATAT
>BMAW01113802.1:267668-279237 GCA_019974015.1 Nephila pilipes
GAAAAGCATACATCTTAAGCAAGTGAAATATAAAAAGAAATTTTCCAAAAGCCATAGTGATGGAAAAAATATTGAAAATCTATATTGAAATAAGGTTAGCGTCCAAGTTTAAAAGCCTTAATACTTTATAAACGACAATACCACTCAAAGAACAAGACCACAGAAACAAATAAATATAGGAAAATTACTTAATATCTACAAAAAAAAACTAATTTTGTGCAAAAAATGTTGTATTAAATATGTTAATAATAATTCTTAAGTGAAGAACATTTTTTAAAAGTCGTCATTAACTTTATAACAAATATAGTTATAATATTATTTGTGATTTTATAAGACAAGTAAATATGCATCGCATCTGTTATTCCCAATGAAAAAAAAATGTAAAATAATTGTAAAGAAATAAAGCTATGCATCATCTTAAGAAGAAATTCTTTAAAAAAATGCTGAAATTTGCTGCTTTTAAATGTTTAGAAAAGTACGCTTTTGGTGTAATCTATGTTAAAAGTCTCTTTCTTTCTTTCTCTCTCTCTCTCTCTCTCTCTCTCTCTCTCTCTCTCTATATATATATATATATATATATATATATATAACGAAAATATAATTCAGTAATATAAAGAAATAATCCAAAATAATTAACTAATCAGTAGTATAAGTTAATTTTGAAACTTAGAAGAAAGGGAAAAGAAAACAAATAAAAAAAATTCCAGAAACCTAAAACAGAAGGAAAAGAAAAAAAAATTACACTAAAAACATTTAAGAAACAAATCAATGTGTAATGTTGGACTATTCGCGGTTTTCTCTTCACTAACCTTGGGGACTTTTAATTAAAATTGATTGCTTTTTCCAAACAACCTTTGCCCAACCAAAAATGAAACGTGAATATTTAAATTACAAGCAGGTTGAAATAAAGTGAAGTGAGGGAGGTTGAAAATATATAAGCTAAGCTTGAGACGCACGATAGAAGTCGAGTGGTTCTAGCGTTTGGCAATTGCTCCTGAGTTGAAGACGGGGTCAAGAAATGCTACAAATTATCGACAGCTTAGAGAAACCTAGAAGTCGAGACAGCCTCAACGTTACGGTATTGGTAAGACTACGTTAATTTGATATTAGTAGAATAAGTTAATATACTTAAGGCGATATTTGGGGAGAATCGGTTACATTTGTCGTTATACTAGCAATTTGTCAATAAATATAGTGTGTGAAACCTGTCTAACGTCTTCTTAGATGACTTATTGACTCAGTGTTAGTATATTGAGTTTAGCTTTGACACAAGAGGCGAATAGGAATAGTATGGTGCCACAAATGTACATGAAAGAATACTAAACGAATAAATAATGGCAAGAAGATAAATTGAATTCGTGTATAAGGTACAAACTAAAACATGAAAAACAAAGAAAAGAAAAACCAAAAAGTAAAGTAAGTGTAATATTTTTAAATTCTGAATCTGGTTTTTGATATATTTGCTGGTTAACACTGTTTTACAGGTACTAAACAATCCTAACAGAAAAAATTGATAACCCAAAAAGGAAATTCAATAAATTCAGAAAAAAAATATTCAAAAAAAAAAAAAGAAAAAGAAATTAAGTAAAATATATAGGTGGACAAAAAGATATATTCAATCTGTATCTAATGAAAACAGAAAAAGATCAATAAAAATATAAATCAACCATATTAAAAAAAGATTACATAAACTTACAGCAGACCCACGCTGAGCAATAACTTTCAACCAAGAATCTCCCTCTTAAAGGAAAGTAAGCTTAAACCAGAAATGTAGCACAATACTAAGGTGACCAGACGTCCCTCTTTTAGCAAGACAGTCCCGATTTTTAACAATTTATCCCTCGGGGCTTTAAGAAAGTCCCGATTTTTTTAAAGAAAGCACGACAAGCTAGGGAACGTTGGGAGAACGAGAAGGGAATATACGGTTTTCGGATTCCATGTAGCTATTTCACCAGGATATGAGTTTTATATTTTTGTAAATTTTATAATGTTAAACTTTAACAGTAAAAATAATTGCTGAGAACTGATAATTAGGAAATGCTTATCAAAGTTCTCCTAGATCAGTTGCTAGAATACGACCACCATTGCTTGGACTTAATGAACATTTGCATTTTTCGGCATTGGCAGCGACGAAAACATTTTATAGCAGTAAAATGAAGAGAGAACACTTTGAACACTTCCACAGATTTTATTCTTAAGGCGACATGTTCGGCTAGCGATCTTGCATCATTTGAAACAATGTTGCAAAGGAATTACATCTGATACAAACATTGGAAACGGGGGGGGGGGGATTTTAGAGAGGAGAAGGATCAGGGTGTAAGGAGTTTGTTCGTCCACGAAATAACGCCTTCGCATATTGAGTTTTGTAACTGTATCTCATACGATATATATCGTTCTGCGCGCTAGTACCAGTCAAACAAGTGATGTCAACAAATAATAAGCTATTCAGATTATTTAGGCAAGTAATTTATTTAGGTATCAAATTTTTAATCAAGACTCCTGTCAATGGTGTCCCGCTTTTCGAATGTTAAAATCTGGTCACCTTATATAATACCCCCTATCAAAGATAAAGAGTACCACTGCAAGAAATATTGTAAGAACTTTAAAAAGAAAAAATTAAAGCAAATAGAGAATAAAGAGAGATAAAAAAAAAAAGGAATTTTAAAAACGGAAACGAACTAAAATTTATAAATATTATGTGTTTTATATTATTCTTAATTGCATTCAAAGGATATTCTGCTTGTTGTCATATGAGACAGTTAAGCACAATTTTTCTGTTATTTTCACTTGGAATGTTTTCAATAATCCCTGTCAATTCCCAGTCTTTGAAAATATTATCCCATTCCGCAAAAATATCATTGCATATTAATTTCTTTGATATTAATTCAAGTCATTACAATGATTAATTTTCATAAAGGGGGGGGGTAAAGGTTCTACCTTCTGAAATAAAATTGCTTCTTATTTTCCATTCGTGATTAATCGTAAAAGAATTTTGTAATTTATCTTTGACCTCTTAATTCTCCTTGTCAGTTGATTTCTTAACAGCTGATGCCGATGATATATTAACTCCATTGATTTCATGTGGGCGCATCATTTACTAGCATTACGGTAACCATGTTTGCTTGATTATCATCGATATTCTCAACATGGGATTTACTCATAAAAGTCCCATCCAGATGAGTATGCATCGCTATTAATTCACTACTCAAAACTTTCAGTTTTCCAGTCTGTAATTTCCTCGTACAATATTCGCTTCCAATAGTACTTCAATAGGCCCTGCTACCTCTTCAGCGTCAGTTCAATATATTTTTGACTCGTTTAATTCATGTATCCATAGACCGTTTTTTATGTTTGAAATATTATTGCAAATAATATCTTGATCTAGAATATCTAATATGCAAACATAATTACCGTCACACTTATTTCATAACATTTACGTTTCTTCATTTCAGTTTCCATTCCTCCAAAAAGCAAATGGCTAAATTCTTCTTTTCTCTATCCATCAAAACTCAGTTCTCTTGCAGTTTTTTTCTGTATGTAAAATATTTGAGACCCCTTGTCTAAAATTACTTTAGCCTCGCTTTTGTCCTTTTTCATGTTATTCTTTACAACAAAAATTTGTAAAAAAAAAAAACGTTATAGGTTGCATATGAATGAAAAGAATCTTTTTTTCTTTCTTTAGGTTCATCATCGCGTGGAATCGAATTAGGTTTTTACTACGGACTTGGGGCAAATAAAATGTACACCTCTTTGGGACCATTCAAACATTTAATTCGGGATGATGCAACTTGCTGCGAAGAGTCATTTTAATAAACACACTCGTCATAAGTTTTTCTTGTTCATAACGGTGAGTTTTTCTTCCGGGGGGATAATCATCGCTGTTTCGCAAAACCGCGATTTGTGAACCTTTGAGCAAAACACGCAGGAAGTTGTTTTGAATTCTTGGATCAATAACTCCTTTGCGGAGGAAATGGTGATCCTTGACCTGTGGTGGGTCGTTACGGAGGGATAGGCAACCCTTGATCTGAGGTGAGCATCTGACATCCTACTCTCGGAAGAAAAGTGAGACATCTCGGAGCGACTTGATTTGATTCTTTCCTCCGGCTGTACTTCATTTTTCAAAAATGAGATCAGGGAGTCCAGATTGGAGATCTTTACAGTTTATTATTATTATTTTCTCTGCCGTTCAAACGTTCGCAAGACATGTACAGGCAACGAACTTTCAACCAGGGACTACAATATCAACCCACACTGATCCGACGTCTCTCATAAGCTACTCAAAGCTCTTAATTGAGAGGAAAGCTTATTGTATAAACAATTCATAGGGTCGATTTTACTCTTAGTGCTATTCAATGCGAATTTGAGTAGTTCTCGTACCTAAATATCAACTACGAGATCATTCCTTCCATATCTTTTTGCAAGGCTTTCAATTGCGAAAGGATAATTTTCATTTATGACTGGAAATTATTTTTCTATTACCATGACATCCGATTTTATTTTCGTTAATTGGATTAAATAATTAAACTTGTCCGCGTTACTTACATTTGTATTTTTTGTATAGTTTGGAATGGATATCAAAATGTTATAACCAGTCTCTTAAATTCCCCCCCCCCTCAATGGTATGCAATTCCGCTTCGAGGAGCCTCTCTCGTGGCCGCGGTAGCCTAGTGATCACGATCGCAGATTCGCAGTCGGTGGCTTCCGTCGAGTCATGGGTTCGAGTCTGATGCCACGAAAAACCCACCGTGTACCTGATGCTGATGCACGTTAAATCTGTCGGTGCTCAAAGTCTTCCCGTTGGTGTGGTGTAGAAGTTAGGAGAGGGAGATTCCAGCTCAGGTGTCGTCCTTGTCACTTGAACGGCTCAAAGTTCCGAGGACCGTATGCAATGCCCCTCTCGTGTTGCTTCTTGTGCGACGTTAGTAAAACCAATCAATCGAGGAGGCTCTAATGTAATACTTTATGACATATATTTCCATCAAAATTTGACTGTTGACTATTATTTGAAGGAACTTCTTTATTATCTCCTACATTTCTTTTGGATGTATTTATTATTTCTTAAGCGTTAAATTCTATTCCCTTGGCTTTATCCCTATATTTTTCAATTACTTATCTTTTTTGAACAAAAGTAGACACTTTTTTTTTTTTAGAAACATTTATGGTAACATCATGTAAAGAAGTTTCTACATCGGTTGTACACTTCAGAAGATGAAGCACGTTATGCTTTCACATCTTACGTTTCATAACTTCCATTTTTTTCTATATTAATTATTACATTATAGAATATGTATCAAATAAGTCAGTAAGAAGTATTACTTATGAGAATATATATTTCACGTATATTTCATACTTAAGTAAATGAAACACCTTGTGTCTTTATCTTACTGTTATTAATTCTTTTAAAAATATTCAAAATATTCATAATTGTCTTATATAAATGGAACATAAAATCTTCTTAGCTTAATATTTACAATTCAACCTGGCCGCCTACCTGGGCAGCGAATGCATCTTCTGAAATTGCCGAGTACATGTTCCCGACGCTTTATTCCTTTGTGCAAATATAATCCACTAAAAATAGCAACACTTTCAGCGACGCTTGTTTTTCGATCGAAAACTCACGCAATATACTTAAATAAAGTGGGACAATTCTGTTGAATTGATGTTAAATGTAATATGTTGGGGTTAGAGATTAACTTACAAAGTTATATTGAGATAATTACTTTACATTATTTGTTTTACATTCTAATATCATCTTTGCAACATGACTGAATACGTCTGTATTTCCTAGTCTCTCTGTACATCTTATGTAAATCCCCTCTTGGAACCTGCCTTTACATAGCATGCCAAAAACTTGAAATTGAAATTGTTGAAAAATAAACTTGAAATGTTTTACGGCTCCATCGAAATATCAGGGAAGCTTCCTATAAAATTTTGTAGTGATACGATCAACGTGCGGAATTGCACAAAGGGCAAACTAGAAAACACATAAATATTCAAATTTATAAATAAGATTGAATAATTGAACAAGTTTTTACATTGTTATCGTTGTTTGAAATTCTAGCTAACCACTCTTAATCCCATACATTACATTTTTACAAATAATACATCAATTTCCAGTAATCGCGCAATCATTTTTTAAAACGAGAAAATTATTGATATGATTCTAACTTGTAAAAAAAATCATTTAAATCATAAAAATGAAGTAAAAATTCTACCGTAACGTGTATTTCAGTATAAAATACGAAAACTAAGGTGTATGATGTATTTGATATTAAAGCCCGTATTTTAATTTTACAAATAGTACTTTTTCCCAAGTATTATTTTCAATATTAAACAATTGCATAATTATCGCAATTTTCTCTCTGCGTTCTCTTCGTGAGATTTCTGAGACTATCAGTGATTTCTGAGACTCACAGCCAAAGTCCAAATAGTCTCATGTCCTTAATCAAAATAAAGAATAATCAAGGTTTTCTTTTCACCGTCATCACATCGAAGCCACGGATGCTTCCTTAAGTGCCATTAAAATAAATTTCTAATCAATGTCAAGCATTGTCACTTTCGTAATAATTTGTGCATAAATTAAATAATATTTTTCACATTTTAAGAAAGTAAAATTAGTTCTTAATTCAGATGCAAGTATAGTTTTAAATGTTACAATTTTGTCTGGCTCTGTGGATTAAAACTCATATCTTTCAGTACTAAACCTGAATATGTTGATTATGATTTTTTACTTTGTAACAGAGAATTATTATTGATTTGCTGGATGGTGTTTTACAATAGGCCTTTATAGACACGAGAGCTACTGGGTAGACGGTTGATCTCGTCTACCGATTATTTTGATTTCATGAACGTAATGTCAATCCTATGGAATTTCTACTGCCGTCCTCAAATCTTTACTACTTCATCTTTTTAAATGCACAAGAGTGCATTCGAAAGAGCCAAAAATAAAGAAGCTTTCTTTAGAATTACATTTACTACCTGATGTTTAAAAATATTTTAGAATATTTGTTAAAGATCCGAAAACCCACAAATGAATCATTAAAGTAAGGGTAAAAACATTTTAAAATATAAGAGAAAAAATATATTTCCCCAGAAACCTTCACTATTTTTGCCCTTTTGGATGCACCTTTTTTACATTCAAATAGATAAAATAATAAAGATTTCAGTACGGCAGTAGAAATTCCATAGGATTAACACAACGTTCAGGAAATCAAAATGGTCGGTACACGGGAGTTTTAATATAACCACAATCTGATGATTATTCAAAATGTATACCAGTGCGACTTTTTATAAGTACACCTCAAAAGACACGAATGTCTTTTTTTAAAATAAAATTATGTTTGTGGATGTTAGAAATATCAGATGATGGGAATCATTCCTTAAAATTTAAAATGATCGTGAGGTTTTCTTTACTTAAGTATTAAAATGTAGTATAAAATTGAAACAAAATTTGAATGGTTACGTAAGGTTTAGTGAGAAAACAAATTTTCCAAAAACTTGCTGGAAGTGTTTAAAAATGTATCAGAGATTAGAAACGATTTTTAATGCGGAAAAAAAATGCATACGATTTTGTTCATGTTATATAATATATATTATTGTGCATAATTATTCGTAACCATATCATTACCTTAATTGAAAAAGTTATATTTAGTTGATTAATCACGCACATTTCTTCAGTATTTTCTGTTTCATTTATAATAAATATCTAGTTTATGAAAAATTGTTGGAAGCCTTCATCTTAGAAGTAATAACTAAAATATAAAATTATTTCCGTTATTTAAGCAAAACACTGTTCTAATACAATGGCATGAACTAACACTTAACTTATGTATCATGATTCAAAGATGGCAAATAAATTGCACTGATAAAATGATAAACCTTTTAAGAATATGACAGTAAGCCACTTCATAAGAGATCTGGTGTCTTTTAAAAATGTCTGCTTTTATTGAAAAATCTCTTAATTATTAGTAATTCATTTACTCAATGCAAGTATTTTATTTTTACTTATTTATTATTTTCCTTTGTTCAGTATTTTACTCTGTCTTCTCTTGAAAACAAATGCTCTACTTTTGAAGGGGAGCGTCTCGATTATGTATTGGAAATGCCTAATGAAGTGCGAACCAGTTCTTCCGTCTTTCATCGGCAAAGGAGAGCGCGTCGCCCCTTCGTCTTTTGCCAAGAATAACCCCGAAAGCGGATATAAGACGAAGACTAATCTCCTCTCGACTCTTCCGCGTTGCCGATTTAGAGTATCGCGCTAACTGCTGACGATCAATTGAAGGGGTGTCGGAACGTTCATCGTTTGCGTGTAATAAAATCATAATTGCGGCCTGTCGGGGCTGGCGCCATGGGAGGACAACGTGAAACTCGAACCTCCGAGGCTCTCCAATGAGGAGATAAGCTTCATAAATCACTCAACCTCATAAAGCGGTCACGAGCAAATTGAGAGCCCGTTTAGAACACTGTAACAGAAGGGATCTGGATTCCCCCTCTCCTACTCCCTATCCTTGCGGCGGCGAGGAAAGGTACGGGTCGTAAGTTTATCAAGATGTAACAATGTTGCAAACGAGTTTCTTTTGGAAGCTATTCAAAAGTCTTCATGGAGGCATTTTTATTTGCATTTTGTTTCCACTTAACTAGCATGTAAATCGGAATGTAACTTTCGGGAAAGAAACCAAATATAGTTGCGGCTTCCCTAGTTCTTATTAAACTAGGGGCAACCCACGAAATACTCTACATCCACATTTTGATAAATGAACACTAAAAAACAGAAATACAAAAAAGAAAGTTTTTTTAAAAAATAAACGTAGTTTAAGGTGCTTTTGCTTAAGTGACATAAAATGAAACTCTCTTCACAGTTTTAATATGATTATTGTGAACGAAATTAGTAAATTTTACAGAAATTAAAAAATGTTTCCTATTGGCTTCTAACGCGTACGAACTCTCTCTCTCTCTCACACACACACACAAACAAACAAACACGTACGAGCGAGCGAGCGGAAGTATCAAGAACTCTTAAGACGTTTTTCATACATATTCGAAACAAGTAGAGATTTGTTGACACTTTTTAAATCAAGATTATTCTTAATAATCTTCTGTATTTACTGTCATTGAGTTTTATTACTGCAAAAAATAGCCAAAAGATTGAACATACATTGCAATTGTGTAATCTATTTAGATTTTACGATAACAATCAAATGTAATAGTAATTAAGCGGTTCTCTTTGTAAACGAGTGATGGTTATTTAAGTGTTCAGTTGAAGCGGATTTAGTCGTAAAAGAACAAACAAACTGAAAAATATTACATTCAGAATCCGAAAATAGAATATTGATAATCTTTTTTTTAAAAAAAGGGAGAAAAACAATACAATTCCTTTGAGCTGATTGTTAAATTGTAAGAGAACATAAATAAAAATAAATAAATTTTTTTGGGATGATAATAAAATTATTTTTAATGACCCTTTTTAAGAGTTTCTAGATTATAAAAAAAAAATTCCAAGAGCAGAGAAATATTACGTCATGTATATATATTAAGGAATCAAACTCTGACTGTAAAGGAGTGGTAATATATATTGTTTGAACCAATAAATTATGAAGTAATTATTTATTTAAAAAATTTCCAGCCGACAATTCTGCCTCTTTACAATTATAAAAACCGGAACATATATTTCTATATCTCTCTAATTCTCGTAACATATTTCAAACACTTTATCTTAAGTAACTATCATTTGCATAAAACGAAAAAAAAAAAAAAAAAGGACTCGGTTAATCTATGTTTCCTTAATGACATTAATATTATCATTATTTCTTATTTATAGTATTCCATGCATAAAATAAGCAAAATTCCAACAAAGCAAGCAGACTCCAACTGTGCAGCGTTTTGGAGAAACAATATGTTTTTGATAGAATAATATTCAATATCACTTCAAAAAAGAGAAAACCCTGAAATATTAAAAGAGAGAACTTTTTGGTCTTCATTTTAAAGCATAAAGAGATTTAACATGCTTATACATCTTTGAATTTGTTACATAATTTTTTGATATATAAATATTAATATAATAATAATAATGACATTCATTTGTTTAAGCAATTGGCCTAATTTTCTTAACAAAAGCTGTCTTATGCGTTATCTCTCTCACACACTCTGTGTAGTTTAGGGGATGGATAGCGTATATGTATGCATCTGTGTAATTTTCCACAGAAAGACACACACTCATTTTAAAGTATTTGCTATAAATAATTAGAAGTAAAAATGAAATTTGTTTTTCATTTCTGTAGACATTGCTATACATATTGATATTTATCAGGAATATAGTTTTTAAAAAAAGTCTAAAAGTAAATAACGAATTCTGTAATATCAACTTCATCTTCATTACCATCTTAAAAATATATTTAAGAACTTTTCAAAATGCTACAGGTTTACATTATAAAGCAGTGGCGTACCCAGAAATTATTTTTGGGAGGTGCATATCGTCATTGTCCCGAAAGAAGCAATTTTTTTAATTTAGCAATTTTAGAGCAATATCTTTAGTTTCGTTTACATTTTCTGTAGGGATTCATTCTTCTCTCTTCGTCTTTAAACATTGACCTAGAGGAACATTTCGGAGATAACAAAGACTTTTCTTTCATCAATCATTGGTTCAGATGGAATCCTTTTTTTTTATCTTATTAATGAAAAAATTTAAGCACGAGGAGAAAAAAAATAATTCATTTTCAATGGGTTTTCTTTAACTCACATTGTAATTGTGTCTGGTTCAAATCTTTAAAAGCTTTTTTCTCACATTTTGAGGCTTTCAATTGAGCTGAAATTTTCTATACACGATAATTTTAAATAAGAATACGACAACTTAATTATAATTAATAAAAATTAATTGATTAAAACTAATTATTTAAATAATTAAATTTTACGCCCAGTTTCTCCCCAAGCTACCAAATCAACTGTTTAATAATTTATCTTTACATTAATTTTTATTACTTGTAGCTTAATTGATTAACGTAATGTTCATTTGAGTTAAAAAATTTGCACGTATTTATTTTAGATGATAAATTTAATAAACGTCAAATAATGAAATAAATTGTTAAAACTATTAATTGAATTAATTCAATTTGACTCAACGTTCTCTTTTGCTCTCAAAATTTCAGGTATAAAAAACTATGTTACGCAAAGTGTGAATTTTGAAAGGAAACCCATTTTCTCTTTTTTTACTGGTGTTAATTATTTTAAAGTTGAGAATATCTAAAATAGTATAATAACAGAATTATCCTGAAATATTTCAGTTTCCAAAAAAAAAAATCTTAGTGGTGCTATGTTCCTCTGCACATTCTCTGAGTACGCTACTGTTGTAAAGACTCATATTTCCTACCAGCTAATTTAGAAACAGAGGAGGTAAGTAAATATTTCATAATTCACCCTGCAAAATAAATTTCTTTATTCGTTGCACAATATTTTAAAGTCTTAAGAAAACAATGAAAAACACTTAGCTGATTTAATATTTTATATAAGTAAATATTTTGAGATCTAAATATTGATTTTTTTTTTTTTTTTTTTTTTTTTTTTTTTTTTTAAAAAA
>BMAW01113802.1:279337-291598 GCA_019974015.1 Nephila pilipes
AAAAAAAAAAAAAAAAAAACGCGTTCACTCACCACCCTTTGAATAGCAAATTTTAAAGGCTTGCAATTAAATTTATTTAAATAATGATGTCTATTAAAACTGAGAAGATTTTTTCCCTCATTGCAACATGACTATATACATATATTAAAAAATTATTCAATCGGAAAATCAACATATCTTTATCCCAGATTGTTTTTAATTAACTTTTTAACCTCATATGAACATCTAGATTTTTTTTTTCATATCATGTATCTATTTTTAAGGCAAAAATAAATATCAAGAGCATTTGCTGTTTTATCATATTAATAACAGGAAAGAAATAGTTGGTTCTGATTCATTCATCAGTAAATATAAACATTCTGTAATTTGCAAACAAATTGATTTTATTTAATAGAAACATTTATCTGGTTTTTGGTCTCTTAATTAAACTTAGCAGAATTTTCTGTTTGATCTCTTTTGCGTTCCCCCCCCCCTTTTTTTCGCATTCATATCTAATAAACTTAAATGTCCCATTATCTTTAAGACTTCAGTTTATCGAATAATCCTTCATAATGTGAAATGATTTATTATTCGATGCTTGATTATTAATGATGAAATATTTTGCAACACTTTCTAAAAGGCTTATCATTTCAAGAAAGGAAATTGTTTTATTAATTTGCTTATTTCTTTATTATGATGTATATTTTATCGGTCCTTCTTAATATAAAGATTTAGCTTCATGTAAGCTAAAAAAATCCTTTTATCTCGATTAATCTATTTATTTTTCTTAAAACAAATTTTTACCACCTAAAATCTAATTAGCAAACTTCAGAAAAATTGGTTTCAATAATAATATATGAAAAATAAAATATAAAATTACATCTTTTATAAAAGATGTTATGATTATACTTTTTTTTTACTAAATAAAATGCTATGTTATTGTAGAAAATATCATATAATTCAGTGCCAATGTGAAATATGTTTGCTTATACCATTTTAATCTAAATTTACTGCTACTTGAAAGGCTTGCATATTACTCAACATATTTCTTTATTGTCTTTACTATAGAAAATAGTTGCTGGAAAAACTACTCCGAAATTCTTTACTTATAATATAGGTACAATCATTATTATTATAATGATTGTACAGGAAAATCATTATTATTATAATGATTTTCCTATATAATCATTATTATATAGAAAAATCATTATTATTATAATGATTTTCCTATATAATGATTGTAATATATTACAATCATTATATAGGAAAATTCATTTTTGCTTTTGATGCAATATTTTTTAAGTTTGGCATCAATCATTTGCAGCGTTTTAATTGCATACTTTATAATAAAATATGATATATTAAGTTTTTCACGAGTTTAGGTTATTAAATTAGAATCATGTTATAGCATCCTATATATGAAATTAGGGTTTTTTTTCAACTTAAATATTATCACAACATATTAAAAAGTTGTCAAATGACATTTAAGTTTTCACGCTTTCTCGACGTGAGGTACCCAGCAGTTTGTAAGATACAGAAAAGTGGAAGGAAAAGGAAAGAATAAATCTACAAAAGAAGAGAGAGAACGCATTAGATTTTCTTTTTTCTCGAGTTAGTAATAAATCTCCCAAGGTCACAGATTCTTCAAGGTCTCTCCGCGTAGCTCGGCCAGTGAACTAATCTTTTTCTTTTCATTGCAAGTGCAAGAAAACCATCCCAGAGAGAGGCGGGCACAGCATTTCACGTCCAAGTGGTTAATTAACATTAAAGGGACGTTCATCTTGTAAATGGGCGGTTTCTCATTCATGGCACTAAATGACACTTAAGGCTACGTAAAATTAATGAGTGAAAATAAAAAACGTACAGTGGAGCCTAATTTATTTCTCTCAGAAACAGCAGATCGCTAAAACCTCCATGAAATAGTGTCTGTTGTTGGATTAATAAATTTAAAAGTGCTTCACTTTTCCTCTTTTGAGCGGAATAGGACTGAAATTAAGAACTGCAAGGCGTTTAGTCTCATAAAAATCAATTTGCAACGGTTTTGACTCTGCGTAATACATCTTTATCTTAACATGCTGTGTGTGGTGTTTTGCTCCACATTTTCTTTTTATTCCATCAGTAACAATAAGCTTCCATGCAAGTAAATGCTGGTTTCTTTTGTTTAGGTATACGCGTAAATGGAGAAGAGATTATTTTTTTAATAACACACACACACACACAATATTCTCCCTCATATATAAACTGAAAGAACTGATGCATATATTCAGTTTCAAGGAATCACTATCACAGTAATAGATTTCACAAATATTTAGAAGAAATAGTTTCAATAACTCATTAAAAAAACATGTGTATCCATGGTTTGAAATTAGAAAGGGTTTATTAATTTCATATGGAAATAACGTCCAACATAAGATCAAAAGAGCAAATGTCATACCGGATTAATTGCTTAGTTATATATGTTTAGAATAATTCCAGCACTTAACTAACATTAGGCGATATATTTTGACTTAATGTTTAAGTCTGCAGCTTATTTCGAACCAAATGAAACGTGATTACTCAAATAAGGTAATCTTTAAAAGTCTTGTGAATAGATGTAATAAAGTCGTGTAAAAATGAATAAGAACTGAAGATGAGAGATAATACGAGAGTGAAGGAATTGAATAGCAGACGTAATAGAAAAGGAACTAGTACACAACACAGAATGGTCGATGCTACCATCAATGTGCATTGATTCATTCCATTGAGCCTAAGTATCCGGATAAGAATAATCTTTGATAATGCATGGAGGAGACAGTGAACTTGTAGAGAGAATTTCCCTTTTTTCTAAAATAAATGAATAACGCTTTGAACATTACTTAGTCGAAGTTACTGAACTGTTTTTGTGTTACTATTTTAATTAATGTCTGAGTTTAAAATTAAGTTAGAAACTTTAGATTTGTGATTCGATTAAGATTTAAGATGGCAAACGGGTCAGGTAATAGAGATGTACCACAAAACGAAATTTTTTAAATAATCACTTGGATGTCGGTATCTGAAATAATATTTTTCTGTAACGTGCGGTTCAGCTTGTGATTCTTACCAAAGTTCTTCATGATCAGTAATATTAACAAAAATATAAAGAAAAATACGTCTTACCAGCTTGAAAGATATCCAATATACTTTTAATATAATATTAGTTGATTTAATTTTCTTAAAAATTTCGGAATCAAATTTGATTCTTAGAAATCAAAATTTCAAAATCAAGTTTTTACTTTTTTTTGCTTACACAAAATGTTGTAGTTTTAACGAATGTTATAATATTAAACAAATTCTATTTATTTATTGTTATTTTACGCAAACGAAAAGCATAAAAAGTTTCATATGATTAGAAAATGAAAAGTTATGCAAAAACATTTTCCAAGGAAAAAACTTTTTAAGAAAAATATTTATCTGAATTTCTTCCTATTCGCTTAGCAGCTTTTTGAATTAAAAAAAAATAGTAATATAGTTATGTTGAATGAATTATTTTAAATCGTAGTGTATAAGTTTATCTCATTCTTTCCTTTTTACATTTTTTTCGGTGATGTTTGATAGATTTTTGCACATGAATTGTATTGCTGTATAAAAATCATCCTACTTTTGTATATTATTATTTTTAACTGATTTTTAGATTATTAGATGCTCCAATTTTTTGATACAATAAAAAAAATAAAGCAATAATTGCGAAACTGATAATTTTTTCATTCTTTTATCATGAAGTTCTAAATCCTTTGTTTATGAATCTGAATAATACGGCAAAAAAATTAAAACTCTTGATGAACAATATTACCATGATGTAATTGTACTAAAATAATTAAGAAATTTTTTTAAAATTTTTTTTTAAAAAAAGGAATTCTAATTTTCAGATAGCTAAAAAGATTTTTTTATAAATCGCCAAATAGAAGGCAAATACAATTTCCAATGGCATATACTAATGCACATGTTGTTACATTTTGCCCTTTGTGTTTTCCCATAGTCTTATTCTTATAAGTTTCGTTAATAGGTAATTGAATATTCGACATCATAGATCGAGAATTTATACATTT
Source organism: Nephila pilipes (assembly GCA_019974015.1). Taxonomy (NCBI): domain Eukaryota; kingdom Metazoa; phylum Arthropoda; class Arachnida; order Araneae; family Nephilidae; genus Nephila; species Nephila pilipes. The sequence continues at coordinate 283,381 of BMAW01113802.1, forward strand.
TCGTTTCAAATAAAGTTGTTGCGAAAATTAAGCAAATCAATTTAAACTTTCTCTCTCTCTCTCTCTCTCTCTTTTTTTTTTTTTTTTTTTTTTTTTTTTTTTATTTTTTTTTCCCCCCCCCCCTAAATTTGCTGCATATATTGCGCCACTTTTAGAAGAATCCGAAACATTGCAAAAAAAAAGTCATTTTTTTCCTTCGTCCTCAAAAGCATCTGATATGCTATTATCTGAAGCTCAGATATCGGTCCCCGTATGGCATTTTCTACATTCCTGAAACGTCTCTTCCGTGGTGATAACTTTGACAGGGACTAAAGAATAGATATGTTATGTGAAATACCAGAACGAATTGTACTCTAGATTGCATTTTAAATGACGATTTTTAGATATTTTTCAGACTTTCTTAGAATTACAAGTCAAGAAAGTGATCAATTAATTAAACTAATTAATATAAAGTACATTTATGCATTTAAGACTATTTAATCTTTGATAATGTCTCTTGGATATAATCGAAGATTAAGCTATCATTATTAAATATTAATTAAGTAAATCAATAAAATTAAGATTTTTTCCGCTTGCAATATGCTTTTTAAGATAAACGAATAGGTATTCTTCCATTTGTAATATTTTATTTAAATGATGCAAGAATATTGAAAGCATTTAATCAAGTATATTTTATTTCTAGAAGACGTAAATCTGAAAGACGATTACCTTCACTTTCCTTTCTTTCTGCCTCACCCCTGTACCGTCTTAGCAAAGACAGCCAACTTCACCTTTAGGTGTTTTTTTTTTATTTATTTATTTATGTAATGCTGTAGTTTTATCAACAACTAACAGAAATTGTTTTTAACTACGTTTCATTTGGAAGAAAATATATGCATCACATATTATAAATAATTGCCGAATTTACAATTTTTGCGAGAACGAGTCTCTTTTTTTTCCAAATTAATACCTTTATTTAATAAGCAAAAAAAGATACATTTCTTACGAATCGATGTTAATTTCTAAGATGAAGGCTTCCAACAATTATTCATAAACTAGATATTTATTATAAATGAAACAGAAAATACTGAAGAAATGTGCGTGATTAATCAACTAAATATAACTTTTTCAATTAAGGTAATGATATGGTTACGAATAATTATGCACAATAATATATATTATATAACATGAACAAAATCGTAAAAAAAAAATTTTCCGCATTAAAAATCGTTTCCAAACAACCAAAGTATGGGCCGTAACATAGATATCGCTAGTTTCGTATCTGGTTTTTCCATCACCTTTTAGCGGGTAACTGTTTGACAAATCACACTTAATTTGTAGCTCTAATTTCCTTTCGCTCTTGCTTTTCTCTTTTTTTTTCCTCGGGATCTTTCCCCCCTTCCCTCTATACTAGTTTCTTTGTGGATGGCGTCCTTGCCCGTAACGTGCTTCGACTTGACAATGAAGGTGGCGCGTGCTGGTATGGGAAATCGCAGCCATCCGTCTTTCGAAAATGAGGGTACTCGAAAGGGAAGAGAAAGTTTGATGGAATTGGACGTTATGTTAGTGCGCACTTATCAAAAAGGATGGCAATGGTATGCGGATTAGCACTGGCCTGGTATGTGGATGATGTTTTGCCACCAAATGGACGATGTCACAAAATATCTCAAATCAATTTTGTAATGCTTGTTTTGCAAGTGGTTTCGACAAAATACGTGCGCCAACCTGTCGACAGTGTATCGTTCGAAGATCAAAACATTCGACCACGGTACTCTTTGAAGAGAGAAAAAATTTAAGCTGATGCTCGTTTCAAACAGCCACTAAACTACAGCTTTTTTTTTTCACATTTAAAAGGAATATTCAGGACATTTCACCAGGAAATATTGGGAGAAAATAAATATCCATTGTTTTAAATCGTAAATAAAACTGTTTTAATAAATTTTCAAGGACAAATAGGTAAATTAGCAAAAGTTTAATATGATAATCATTTTAAGGTCTATAATTTCAATACAAAATCGGATATTAGTAAATTTTAAAAAACTATTTTTTAACTACAGAATGTCCTAAACTTCAAAACCCTTTTGATTATAATTTGCTTTATATTTAGGTTATTATTTTACATTATGCGAAGAAAATTATTATTCAGATAAAAATACTTAAAAAATGATCGAAATTTTATTTGGAATCAATTATCTTTCAGGTGTGCTGTAACTAAGCATTGTTCTGTAGAAATTATGTATAAAATATTAAAATAATTTTGTATCAAAATCTTTAAAAATGTTCTAAAAATATCCAACCTCTTTTTGTTGTTGCTAAGGTAGAATACAACGTTGATTATTTATCACAAATACACTGTGTGTGTGTGTGTGCATATATAAACGACGCACCAAAAAAGAATTGTCCGATGGAGGCGAAAATTGGCAGTTAAGAAAATTACGTACAGAATAGAAAATGATTAAAATATCAGAAAAATTGAAGGATTTATTTCAGAGTTACATCGTAACAAATAACAATCACAATAAGGTGTTGACCCACCTCATGCCTGGATGCAAGCTGTCACACGACGTAGCATGGAGTGATAAGACACCTTGATGGTCTCCTGCGGTATTTCTTACTAAATTTGTTCGGGTTAGGTCATCAACATTCCCTGGTAGATGCAGTCACCTTCCCATCATATCCCAGACATGCTCGATTGCAGAGAGATCTGCCTGTAGAATGAAGTTTTTTTACAAGCAGTAAGACAGTTCACAGCAACACGTGCTGGATTATTTTGCTGAAAAAGGAGGCCAAGGTACTGCAAAAGGAACTGTAGCAAAACAGGTCTCAGAATGTCGTCGTCGTACCGCTGTGCTGTAAGTGTCCCTCTAATGACGACCAAAGGGTCCAGCTTTCAAGGGAAATGGTACCCCAGACCATAACTTCTGGTTGAGGGCCTGTGTGTCGTGCAATAGTGAAAGCAGGATTGGCACGCTGCCCTAAACATCACCAGACACGTCTTCGATGATCTTCAGGACACAGTTGGAAGAAGGGATTCGTCGCTAAACACTATATGTCCCTAATCAGCATCATTTCAATCTGATCGAGCCAAGCACCACTGTAATCTGACTAGGCCATGTGTAGGCGTGAGTTGCAGGTGGCGTAGCGGTCGTTACGAGTGTTGATTTCGCTCTATCAGCCGTCTGTGAATAGTCACGATGGACATTCTGTACGGGTCGCACGTCTGATGGTTGATAACATGTGAAATGACAATCATTCTGTCCTCCCGATCTACTGTGGCCCTAGGTCGACCGCTACCATCATGACGCTGAAATCTGCCATTATCCACCCATTCTTGCCAGCATCTGCTAATCGCCACATCGTTTCGACCTTATGACGAGCGATTCTCCGATTTACCCAACCTGCCTCTTTCAATCCAATGATACGATCTCTTTCAAACTGGGACAGTTGCTCGTAATGAGCTCGAATCCTGCGGCGAGGCATTTTTCAGTCGGTGAAAGGTTATCCTAAATCGCAATGCAGCAGAAAATTTGACCATCAGATTTTAGAATCGCTTCTTATTTACACCTGCTGAGTGCGCAGTTCCGATGAGCTGTAGCTTCCGTTATTCATTCAATGGATACCAAATTTTAATCATTTGCATGTTCTGTCCAAATGACTTTGCGTACGAAATTTCATTACAATAAGGCAAATCCTTCTTCGTGCGTCGTTTTTTTTTTTGTTTTTTTTTTGTTATAGAGTGTATAATAACAAAATTTTGAAATAATCAGTTTTATAAAAAACAGAATCTTGCAGTGGAAAATGATTAGTGATTGACGATTTAAATTGCAAAATCCTCAATGTGCATAGAACTAACATATTTTTCGAGATGCCTTACCCATTTTTCATAATATCGACAACATATGAAGTTTTCATCAATGTCTTACAGTTTTTTATAAGTCTTTACAGATCGGAAAGATCTTAACAGCAGACGTTTTATCTAAGAAAGGAAGTTATTCACACAATTCTAATCTAAAATTTTTATCACATTAGAATTTAAAGGTATTACAGTATATGTTATCTTAAATTTGCTTTAAGCTTCCTTACTTTTATCTTACTAACAAAGTATTAAACATTTAAGAAACTGAATTTTTCCTTTTTTTTCATTTACAAAGATTTTTAATGTATTGTATTTAGGTTGAAAATTTAAATGTCTAAAAAAGATTAAGATAACTTATTTTCAGTTTATTTGTAATTAAGAATTTGAGCAATAAACTCTAATGAAATTTATTTTGGATAAAAAAAAATCTTTGCAGAAAAAAAGTAAATTTGAGATGTTGATTAAGTTCAATTATGTTAGTCTTCCTGGGCCTAAGAAGTGCCATTAGGCGGTGTCCATCTCCATTTGAACCTAGGCTCTTAATTAATAGCTAATATTTAGGCCGAGAGGCTATATATATAACCCGACGCTAGACCCTGTATTACTTTCCAAGTGGAGGTACTCATTTATCGACCCCGGAGAAATAAAGGGCATAGTTTACCCATGACTATCTATCTAAGACGAAAAGCCACCGGGAATCGGCCCTGCTAGCAGTCAGTCATGCTACACCATCGCTTCCGCTTGAGATGCTGATTGCAGCCGTAATTTTCCTTATTCACAGCGAAATCGATGTCATTCTATTTCCCTGCCCTTTAAATATAAGATTAATTATCATTTATTTCTATTTCAGAAAGGGCTAATACAACCACTACCAATTCATTGAACTGAAAGATGAGGGATGAAAATGAAATAGAAGTCTAATGACTGATCATTATATAAGAGAATCCTTTCTGTAATAAAACCTGTCTCCAACAGTTCTTAGATTTAGTGAAAATCTTTCAGAGTTTTCTTATGAGTGTTTGCGTGATATTTTGAGTTTAATTCTCAGTGCTCATTTAATCAAGTTTTGCCCGTAGCAACCACAAATGTTAATTTTTGCATATAGTTTTCTCGATTAAAATTTTTTGCTAGCTGCATAATAATTATCTTTTTATAAATTAATTTTATATTAATGATTTATTTCATAGGGCGAAAGTCAGACTTATATCGTTTCGGAATAGTAATCTTGGTTAATCTGTAAGCTTTATTTTAAAACTCCTTATGATGATTTTTAGACATTTAAATACCCAAATACGAAAGTCTTATGATTTAAATCTTCAAAATACAATTTGAAAATTTTAGATATGAATCATACTTTATAAAAAAAAATTTTAATCCAGATTTTTATTTATTTACTTTTGAGCCCAGATTTTAATTTCCCCCAAAATATCGAAAAAAAATTTGATGCATTTAGTTAGTGCACTGATTCAAAAAATATGTAAATAAATAATAAATGCTCTAAAGCTATCTTCTGAACAGAGGAATACAGACATTTAATTGTAGTAATTATCCTCTCTTTTCGTATAATTTTTACAAATTTAATTGTGGGACGCAACCAAAAAAGCTAGTTTTGCATCGTAATATTGGGATTACTTTGAACGATTCAAATTTCTAGTACGTAGGATGAAATAGACTCTCCATCAAAAATTCAACTTTTAAAATTATTGTAACTCATCATTGCATAGTATTTTCAAAACTTTAATGAAATTGCACATTCTACCGTTAATGAGATACCTTGCATCATCTCTTTTTTTTTTAAAAAAATGTACAAATATTCGTCAAAGCAGTTTCATAGTATGAAGAATCTTGTTTATTTCAAAGAAGAATATAAATAAAAATTCTGAAGGTGTTCATTCCATTAAATGAAATACATAACTCAGTTTTCGCATCAAATTATTTTTATCTTCAGATCTGTAGAGAATCTTTAATGGCTGTTGAATTTTTCGATAGAAATGGAATAAAAGAAGATACGATATCTCGATTTCCATTACAGATAGCCTTATTTATATAACATTTATATAAAGCATAAATAGAAAAATTACGATCCCTTCATCTATAATGTATCGTTACGATGAAGATAAAAATTAATATGTGATGTGTTGAATTCTATATAAGTTTTATAATAGCTCCTTTCAATTTAACAAGTGAAAATGTTGTGAAAAAATTGAACTATTTTTTGCAACTAGAATTCTAAACACGTTTCCTTTAATATTTATGTTACGTTATCATCTTGAAGAGGGAAAATGTCCTATTCCTGGATCTCCTCCTAACAGATTTTGATTACAATAGGGGGAAAAAATCTGCAGTTGTTGAAATAGGCATTCAAGAAATTATTGATGGAAGTAGCATCAGTAGAACAAAAGGATGTTTGATGTTTTAGACTTGTTTTATCAGCTCAGAAGTCAACCGAGCTCCTAGAACTTTAATTAAAGATCTAAAGTAATTTACAGTGTTTAGCTTCTAAGATGTGCAATAGTCACAGAATAATCCATTATCAATAAGATGTAAGCAAATTTTTCGGATTGAACATGCAGTGTTCTCCTGCAGAGACCCGTTTTAATTAGTATAGACTAAGAAATTAATACAGTTTTTCAGCGCTGTTGGTCAACATCTAAGTTTTCCAGCTATTTTTCTTGTAGTCCAAAGTTGAGTAAAGCGTTATCTTCACTTTTTCGACTCTTCATTTCAAAACAAGAAGCCTCCGTTTGGTCAACAGTTTTAATCTTTTTTTCATCCGACATCTGAAATTCGTGTGACTAATAGTTTTTTAAATCTTTCCGATATCTATAGATTCAGATACAGGTATTAATGGTTGCATACTCCTTTTATTTATTCCCTGCAATGAGCCTGCTGTAAAGAGATGTTTATTAAACGCGTTTAAAAATCTTTCAGCCCTTTTAAAGAATAGAGAGAGAAAATGGAAAAAGCAACTAGAAAACTTTTATAAAATTAAAATGTGTAATATTCAGATAGTTTCAGTTTTTTTTTTTATCATTGCGTATATGGCAATAAGCGCAATTCATACAAGTAATAAATTAAAAATCCTCACTTCATAATCAATTTAGTAACGATGTTTCTGCAAAAAAAAAAAAAAAAAAATAGTTTGCATGCATATGATAGTTTTCTTTAACGTTAAAGTGCTCAGAAACTTTTTTATTCTCAAAGTATTCTTTATAGTATTAAAGTATATATAGTATAATTAGCTAGGTAAAATCAGTCAAGAGGATATTCCCTAACTGTCAGTGGTAAGGTACAGTTTGTGGTAATCGAGAGCCAAAACAATTCGAATGGACAAATCAAAATTCAATGCAATGATGATTGGGATTTTTTTTGATACTTCCCTTTTGGAAGTGCCAGCCCAATTACGAATGCTCCAACGTCGCCAAGCAAGTGGGGAGCGGAATTGATATGTAGGAAAACAAAAAACATACCAAAAAATAAATAAAACTTATTTGCCTAGTAATAATATTTATAATATTTTTATATGTTTAACATAAATCACAAATAAAAAATAATATAAAACTTATATGTTCATAAATAATATTTACATAATCTTTAGTACAACACACTCTACAATATAGGCGATATTTCCTTTCTCTTGAAGGAAAGATATATATCCATTTCGCAATTTAGCAAGTTAGAAGACTGTTAATGACATATTTAAAAAAGAAAATTAGAAATTAGAAACCTTAATGATCAAGCGATATGTCGATAATATGATCTCGGGCTGTTTCTTTAGGACTGCAACCTTATAAGGTTGCAAGTTCCTGTAGGAATTTACAACTTAATATGACGATACATCTTGCTCGTTTGGCGATTTAATTCGAGAGCCGAAATTGTAATTTAGCAGGCACCGTTTTTTCAGGGAAGTGCCGTTTTTCTCGATATTCATGGAATTGGGTGCCTTTTCAGGGTTCCAGAAAGTCAAACTGTTAATCAACATTACACCCTTCACGTTCTTACTGAGCTCCGTGAAAAAATAAGGAAAAAACGAACAGAAACTGTGGAAGGACGTCCTTAATCATTGTCTGTCAAGAGGTTTCTAACTAAGTACACCATCCCAGTGTTAGATCATCCACCGTATTCACTGGATCTTGCACTGGATCTTCCGTTGAAGCTGTGAAAGCGAAAGCGACACGTGTCCTGAAGGAGCTGACAGAAGACTTCCAGCACTGTTTCGAACACAGGAAAATTCACATAGAGAGTTAAAAGAATCGAAGAAGGGTATATATGAAAGTGATAATAAATAAATGTGTATGAGACGAAAATAAAATGCTTTATAGTGTCATTCTCGTTATTTAATAACCACATCTTATATATATATATATATATATATATATATAT
>BMAW01113802.1:301598-341088 GCA_019974015.1 Nephila pilipes
AAGTAATTTAATTTTACACGCATACAATGTATTCGTGATATTTTTTTTTTTATTATTATTATTTTGATGGGGGAACAGCAGATTTAGCAGGGGACCGGCACATTTAGAGTTTACACCGGGTGGCAGAAATCCACGCTAAGCCTCTGTTCTTGTAATTGGTTAATTGCTTAAATGCTGCAATTCCCCCTCGTAATCGATGAATTCGTTTCTGTGAAACTAGTAAAACAATAGATTATATTTATTGATTAAATATAACTTACTTTATTTTCATATATTTAATTTGTTATGAATTGTATTTGGTAATACATTATAGAGAAAGAAAAAAAAAAATTCCAAGAGCAGTTCTTAAACATATGTACAATTTAGTTGTAAATTGTTTTTATAAAATTTAGTTCGAAGATCAACATTATATATATATATATGTGTGTGTGTATGTGTGTGTGTGTGTGTGTGTGAGAGAGAGAGAGAGAGAGAGAGTGTGTGTGTGTGTGTGTGTGAGTCAATGTTTTATTTTTACAGAACAAAGCACATAAGTAAAATAATCAACTCGTTTAAAAAGCAATTTTGTTGAAATAATATCATTAAGCAAATATTTAATGTTATGTCAAGGTGTTTTATGTTAGGATAACCGATTTTTAGAGATAAATTCAAATCATGGGCACACTTGATAAGTGCTTGATAAGTGATCGTCACAAAAAAAAAAGAAAATTGCCTTTTTCAGCCCACTTTTAATTGAATTATATAAGAAGACAAAACCAAATAATTAGGGAGCTCACAGTAGCTACAGGATACGGTGTATAACACTTTCCATAAAAACACTCAACATTTTAAGAATTTCTTTGAAACTTAAACACATGAAGAGGAAGAATTATTATTTGCTTGTGTGAATATATCTGCTGGAGAGAAAAAACAGCATTTCTATTCCTTTTTTCTTAACTGAAAACTATTTTTTGTGGACTGATTCACTTGTCATAAAATGCGAGATAAACTACGAGTAAGTTTCGTTGTTGCTTTTCAAAATAAGAATTTTTTTAAAAAACGGAAGATGAGCGATGTAGATAAACTAATGGGAAACCGTTCTTGATATTTTTCTTGGCAATATTTTCACCTCTGTCCTCTATTGAAATGCAAGTTATATCCTTCACATTCGGCCTCGCGATGGAGTACACTTTCTTTTTAATTTATAGGGTTATTGAAATCATTACAAACTGTTTAACTGACAAAATCCGGCAGGTGGAGAAGTTGCATTAATAGAAGATATACATTTGAATCGATATTTATTTTTTATTTTATACAATAAAAATGTTTTATAAGATTTTGTTTGATTATTCATTTTTTATTTACTGGGGTCCCACTCTTTATTTATGCAATGGTCCTCGAAATCTTAAGGACGTTACAGCATTTCTCCACAAACATTTTTTGCTGAATAGATTCGACCATAATCTCATTCAAACAAAACAAGTATGAAAAGAATTGATTATAAAATAATTACATACATATATTGATTATCCTAAGTTAAATAAAATCTTGAAATTTAAGGAAACGTTATGCAAAATTTCAAAATACTTTGTCTTTTGCAAACAAACAGATGTAAACCTAAAATGACTAGACTATGGTTTTTAAATTATTTATTTATTTACGGATAAATAATTCAGCCCGATTCGTTTGCACTCTGATACAGACTGTCTAATACTTACGAATATTTCTAAGACTGAACAATCTTGGAGGATAACTGAACGGAAACACAAAAAGTGGAAGAATAATAAATGTTTCTAGAATCTTCAAAGTATATTTGAGCTTTGGTTATAATCCTGTGAAGGGTCAAGCAACTTTGACATATTTGCTGTCTGGCCATACAGGATTACATCCTTGGCACAAAGAAAAATTAATATAACGCAATAACCATATATACATACACATACGTGTATATATATATGGTTTTGCACTTTTGCATAGTATGTGGTTTATCTTTTTTGCTTATTTTCTTGGTTTCATTCATTTTTTTTTCTTTCTTATTAGTTTGGTGACGTAACTTTCCCTTTTTTCTATGTCTTTACTGCTGAAAACTTTGTTAATTTTTCTTCTAAGACCTAAAAAAAATTTATGTAAGTAGCCTTTGTAATTTTAAAGAATTCTCTTTAGTTCATTTAGTATATATAATTTTTAAATATTTTAGTGATGAATTATATATATACTTATGCTGTGGCACAATAAGGAAACATTTAATTGAAAAGGGATGAATATATTTGATTTTCACATGAGACGATGGCAGATGCATCGGAAATAGCGGCCGACGCAGCATACGTTCACTCACTCTGCTAATTGGATGAGAAATGACAGAAATTTTTCCTGTTTGTTTCTCCAGGGATGTTAAATAGGGGATTATACCAACACATGGTAATAGATGTTAGGATCTTTAGGTATTTTACATGGAGTATGAGTGTCTGATAGGGAATATACATATTATTTCAGAGTATAGGAAATGTTGATGTAATCATTTTTGGAATTCGATGGATCATAAAAGTTAATAAATTTAAAAGGAATGGGATCACGAAATATAACAATGAATGTAATACTATGGCAGTTAAAATGTGGGATGTATTAAGAAATTAATTAAATTTAAGGGAAATGCTACGAGATGCGGCGGCTGGGAAGGCATCGAGTAATGACCTAGAGACTCCGGGTGCGACACGCGGCTTATAAGTCATCAAATACGGACAACTGGAGTCCGAGGGCGAGATACGGCTGAGAAGCCACAAGGAATTGGAAAGTCTTTACCTGAAATATCGGTGTGGGAGCCATTCGCTGAAGAGATATACGTTTTGTTTAGAACAAGGGCCCTGTAAACATATTATAGTAGTCGTAATTGAAGTTGCCATCTGTCCAATTATATTCATTAAATTAGTCTTTATGAATAATCACGTCTCATCATCATTCATGCCCTAGTTCACACTTTTCATCATCATCATCAACATATATATATATATATATATATATATATATATACACACACACAAAACCTTTTCAAAAATGTAAATAAACGAGTCGAAGTGAAAAGGAAACGAGTACTGTAGTATACTGAATAAAAATTGCTTCATATTCAACAAAAAAAAGTTGAATTAAAAAAATATCTTAGTTTATAAAAGATCTTTTACATAAAAAGTATTGAAAATTATTGTTTTTAATAATAAATGGGCTATTTAAATCAAATTATGAATTACATATGAATGTCATTTCATTTACAGACTAAAATTATAAATTTTGTTTGATGAACGACTGGACTCAGTAATAATTAAAAAATGAAATTAATGTAATTAATGAAATAAAATCACAAAAATTAAAATTGCACTTAGTAATTAATACGTTATGAATATATATAAATTGTCATAGTATGCTGAAATCGTATCCTCTTCCTTTTCCCACAGCAGACATTTCTTTATCCTTCTTAGTTGAAATGTTTCGGGTGTATTTAAAATGCAATAATTTCTTATTATAGTTTATCAAAGCGACATGAAAATTTTTTGAGCTATTGCCAATGACTTAAGACTGTCTTCAGCTACTGTCACAGAAACAGATTTAGACTTGGAACATATTTTCTAATAGAAAGAATGTCCTAATATTAATTAGAACTCGTTTAACGGCAATTCATATATATTCATTTATTATAAAATATCCTCAAAATTTTGAAGTACTTTGTGATTGTACCATTTCAAATTTTAACAAGCATAGTTAAATATCAATTTGGCATTTCAATGTAGGAAAAGAAATAGAGAAAGTACTTTACTCGTAAACCAGAAAAAATAAATAGATTCAAATAGAAATGACAGGAATTTTAAAATACAGTTTTCTGTAAATAGGAAAAATATTAAATTTATTTTGAGATACTTTTGTATTTAAATAATTAGTCCAAATTTACGGCATGTTCATAAACATTAGAAAAAAACTGTTTCCATTTACTTAATCAGCGCTTATTCTAGGGAACGGTTTGGTAACATCCATATTAATCCCCCGTTTTCGTGTCATGGTTCTGAAAAACTCTTGTGTATAGGTGCAAAGAAATAAATTCCATTGTCGTGCTGAACAGTATAAGTCAAGATGTGGTTAAAAAAGTGAATAAATGTTCAATTCCAGTAACAACCTTAAGTACAATCCGAATGTTGATATATATATGTGTGTCAGTGTGTGTGTGTGTGTGTGTGTGTGTGTGCGTGCGTGCGTGCGTATGTGTGTGTGTGTGTAACAAATTATTCTATTCAACCACGCAATGGTACATCAAATTCTTATTCATGAGGTGTGAAAAACGGGAGAAATAGACCATTCATAAATAGTTCTTATCTCTGTTTGATTAAAATTACAAAGTCCTTCAATAGAAGCTCAATGAAGCTAATGAGATTTTAATATAATGAAAACAAAATACAAACATTATTGAACGTTTCCAGGCTGTCTTTTTCTTCACGACATAAGGGCCCTGAAAGATAGCCATTATGCCTTGTAATTTTGAAACACGGTCAGATGATTAGGTCGACACTTAAACTGGTACCTTGTTCTATCATTCACATTTCATTTTACCAACATGATAACTTTGAGCCTCAAGGTATTTAACATGCATCAGCCCCTTCAATATGTGATCATAATTGAAATCAGGATTCACGTGGAGCTCGATTGAAACATCGCTGACCACGAGATCGATGTCATGGCCATTCATCTTCCACGGCCTTTTCATTAGATTTGATTAGCACAAACTTCATTTTTCTACATTTTGATTAGTTGGTTTGAATTCACTACCGTATTGACTACATGAAAGCCAGGGCCATTTCAAGAGGCAAAACTACAAGCGTGTAATTTAATTTCAGCCTCCCCTCACTCCATAATACATTCCCTCGTTTTCTAACCAGTATATTTAAAATAAAAAATTTACTTCCTTGGTATAAATGAAAATGTATGCGTAAGTAGAAGAAAACTTGACTTATGCATTTAACGAATCAGCGACAGGTTTAATTTAGCAGTAAAATTCCGAATATAAGCGAGTACTGAACACAGAGTTCATTTTCTTCAAAAAGTCATCGCTTTATATTCTTGCAGATACAAAATTTTACAGAAGTCTGTTTCTTCGTATTACGCTTGTGAAAGATATTTATAAGAAAACCAAATATGGATATGCATTTATATTGAAACAGTTTTAAACATAAGCGTTTATTATTCAATTACATATAAGAAATATTAAATATTTAGTACTAAAATGAGAGTCCTGAAAATTTGTGCGAAAATTCTCCAAAGATGAATTCAGAGATGAAAACCGTTTGTGAGATATTTAATGAAATTCACGATCTACTTGAAACATTAAAATTTTGTCAAAACACTTTTTAAAATCCTCCTTTTGATTATGTCCGAATCCTCTTATGAATCAATACCTAAGATATATATAATGGTTATGGTTTGAAAATGTTTGAGCATTAACAATCGCACAAAGATTTTTGAAGTTAATCGAATGATAGTTACAAGTGTAATTCTAGGCTACCAATTAGTTTTGGCTAACTTTTAAAGCAACATCAATAAAACTAAAGGTGAAGGTATATTTTGAAGGCAAAATTTAAGCTCTGAAAATATCATTGAAGCTATAACATAAAAAATTTTTTTCTTTGTTTTTCATCTTGAGATGAGAATGTTTTCAAGGAAGATTGATTCCAATTGACCGAAAAAATAAGGAGACATTAAAATAGTTGTTAAAGCCCACACACACATAATTGTATATCATATCAAATACTGTGATAGATAGGAATAGATTATTACGCATTTAGCTAAAATATCTATGGCAAATGATCCTAATCCTTTCACTATTACGGATCACTTAAAGTTTTACAAGATCATAAAATAAAGCAGTACACTTACTAATTACAAACTAAAAACAATTATTTGATTTTTGAGTTTCAAATTTTAGCGGAACATTTTATCTAAGTTCACCGAGCAGCAGCGTAGCGTAGAATACTAATTAACACTACTGTGATCCATATTCTTCAAAGAATTACAGAAACATATTTCAATGTATTTAAAAAAAATTTGGTAAGCAAAATTTTTACATTAATATAAAAGTGCTGCGATATCTTATATTTGTGTAGATTTCAATCAGATGATAACAATATTAACAGATAAAACCTATTATAGAGATGGAAGATTACTTTTAAACGTATTTTATAAGGAGAGATTTAGAAAAACTTATAGAACTAAGGAGAGATTTAAAAGTGTCGTAACAATCTGCTGTTAATATGACATCACCGTATATTCAAATAATTATTATGTACTAAATAATTGTCTTTCAAAATTTTGCATTGATATCAAAATAAGTTTTCAACGCATTTAAAGAAAAAAATTGTATCGAAATAAAAGTATCCAATTCTTAAAAAAAATTATACATTTTTATTTTGGACTAAAATATTTCCCCCTTAAATATTTTCTTTAAATTCTATTAAATTGGAAGAAAAAGACAACATTGCTATTAAGTTACTAACTCTAGTGTGTAGTTTTTACAATTAGCATAATTATGAATTGTATCAGGATTTTACAGAATGTTATATTAAATTTTAAAAAGTATATTTATTTCTTAGTGTTAGTTCCCATAATTAAAGTTTAGATTTCATTAAAGATTCTTTTGAACTGCTGGAGTTTGAAAAATCTTATTTGAGAAAGTATTGATGAAACATCTTACTGGAAATAACATGCTAAAGAAGAATTTGTGCAAGTTCCTCTAGTTAAGTCTTATATAATTAAATCCCTCTTAAAAGTCTCTGAATACAATAGAAAAAATACATGCTTTTTATTATGTATTTACTTTGGTATATAATAAAGAGAGAGAAATATTAATATAGTAAAGAGCGAAGTAAAAATCTTAAAGAAACATTTAAACATTTTCTATTGGCCGCTGAAATTTTTTAAATGTTTGAAACAATATAAATGAAATACTTGACAGTTGCAGTGTCATTGATTCACAACTAACCATGAAGTAAAATTATCTATGTAAGAACAACTATGCTTTATTTTAAGTTTCGAGTTAGCTTTTGTTATTAAAATTATTTCTTTTTGTAGTAAGTAATCAATGAACGTATACTGTAAAATTGAATAATAATCCATATGTATCTGTAGCTAACAAATATTTCATTTAAAGCATGAAAACCATAAATTAATTGCTTGCGAAATTTATAAGCCACTAATGTAGTTTTTCAATATGCATGGCAAATAAAATATTATCGTTTAATTATAATGCTAAACAAAAACGCTTTTTGAAGATTATGATACATTCAAACTAAGAAGACTCACAATTATGCATGTTAATCAACATACAAATATATTGTAAGAATTTGATCACACTCCTACACACACACACACACACATATATATATATATATATATATATATATATATATATATACTATTACCGGTTAATTTATACATATACTATTACCCACTTCACAATAAAAGCAAATACAAGATAGTTTCCTCTCCCTCCTCCTTTTATCTTACATATGACCGAAATACTTTTGCATTAAATCTCTGGGAACTATAAAAGATTTTTGAAAATGAAGATATAATTACATTTTACTGTTTCAATGGAATAAAGATTCGATTGTACTGTTTTTTGACAAATTCTCTGCTTTCTGCAGATGTCTTATTTTCTACAGATACAGGAAGCTAAATAAATAGCATGGGTAGAAAATTTCAGCAAGTTTTTTTTTATTATCTTTCTGCGGAAAGGGCTTATTTTTTCAGTGTCATTCTATGTCTCAGTTCTCATCATATCATAAAACTCGAGCCTCAGTCTATGCTTAAATGCATCTCTCATGGATGTTTAAATGGGTGTCTGTCCGACACTGCATTTATATCAATAAATACGATCTTTAGAAGTACTGCATCACTCGGCTACATACAGAGTTTCCATAGTGCCCTTTTCTTTGACCCCAGTTGGCCGCGGTAGTATAGTGGTTAAGTTGGCGAACTCACGGCCAACGTTGTTTCCGTTGAGTTGAGGGTTCGAGTCCTGATTCCTCTCAAGACATGCCGTGTAGTGGAGCTGATGCACGTTAAATCGGTAGATGTTCCAAGTTCTCCCGTTGGCAGGGTGTAAAAGTTTGGAAAGGGTGGTTCCACTTCATCCGTGATCCTCGTCACTTGATCGAGGTTCAAAATTTGGACAGCCCTTTTTCCCCGGATAAGTGAATAAACAATTTACCCAAAATCATTTCCTTTCGGTTCCTTCAACCATGCTTATCTTGCGTAATTTTTGGATTGATGCATTACTACAAGAGCTGCAACAATTTTGGTGTTGTGATTTGAACTTTTTTTTTTGGAGCAATTCGCAGAATAAAAAAACGAGTTGAGACTTTATTTTGATGAGGGCTCCAAGGCTTTCCTCTAAGCTGCGCCACCTTTAGGCTCGCATCCTCTGCACGCCTAGTAAAACCCCGCTGACGACAGCTATGAAAATATCGAAGCTCATAATTTTGAAGACTAGGCTGACACATGAAATTTTTTCTTCTAATTCCTTTTTTTTCTTCCAAAGTGATAAATCTGAGGCTCAATTGAGTTCATTTATATTATTACTACTATTATACATTAGTCTCAAACATTAATCTGAAGTAAAATTAAGACAACAATTTTGGTGTTGTGATTTGAACTTTTTTTTTTGGAGCAATTCGCAAAATAAAAAAATGAGTTGAGACTTTATTTTGATGAGGGCTCCAAGGCTTCCCTCTAAGCTGCGCCACCTTTAGGCTCGCATCCTCTGCACGCCTAGTAAAACCCCGCTGACGACAGCTATGAAAATATCGAAGCTCATAATTTTGAAGGCTAGGCTGACACATGAAATTTTTTCTTCTAATTCCTTTTTTTTCTTCCAAAGTGATAAATCTGAGGCTCAATTGAGTTCAGTTATATTATTACTACTATTATACATTAGTCTCAAACATTAATCTGAAGTAAAATTAAGACTTGAAAGTGAATATCGCTGGTCGCCTAGCTTTACATTTTGAATAATTTCTGAAGAAAATAAATCTGAAAAACTGAACTGAAAAGGTGTTTTGTTTGTTTACATTGATTTCGGAACTCGCGCTCTGGGACAATAATCGTTCACTAGGTGTATTGAATGCGTTTGGAATTTCTTGTTGTAATTCTTTTTACTTTCAAACTAGAATGAAATTAATTAATTTACTCCGGTCTATAAATTGTGCGAAAAATATTTCTTATCGGAAATATTCTCATGCGAAAAGACTTGTTTTAGGGATTGAAACCAGTTGTGATGATACTGGAGCAGCTGTTGTGGACGAAGATAAAACTGTGCTTGGAGAAGGATACGAATCTCAAATGAAGATACATTTGGAGTATATATTTATATTTTCGATTCTCACATGTTCTAACAAGCATCTCTATTTACTATATTAATGAGTTTCAGAACTTTTAACACTTGTTTGTGTGTGCGAAAAAACATCAATTATCAAAGCAATATAATTTACCAATAAAACAAAACAGATATTTGAAACTTTTCTATGTAATATTTATTATTTACTTTATTATATTTTTATATAATTTCAAAAAATTCTTAAAACGTTTTAAAGAATATTAAATTGGACACTTTATCAAAATAAAGAAAATCAGTGTTTACGTGTAAGATTCTGAAATACAGTGTTGATCAAAATTTATAAATGCTATAATATCTTGTACATATAATAGTCAATACAGTTTTGAAGTTATACATTCTTTTTAAAAAATTGATAGAATTTTAAAAAAAATTGATTATTAAGAGAAAATTCAATTAAAATTCATAAAAAAAAATTTCCTGATAATAATTTGTATATCATAAAATATATAAGCGATAGAAACATGCTTTGAATATGTATGTCAAATTTCAAACTAACATAAATTTTTTCTGAGAAATCCTGTGGGCAAGATAAAATTGTTTGTTTGAGAAAAATGAAATTAAAGTTGAAAAATAATAAAAAAAATGCAAATTGAGTAATATTCATCAAAAAGTTCCTGGGTCATGAGTACTGTTCTCAATAAGCTTATATCCCCCCCCCCCCTTTTTTTTTTAAAGCTGTTTTAAGTTTAGGCTAAAAAATGTTAAAAGAAGCTTTGGTTGCTCACTTCCTGGGAATGAAAATATGCACTTTGGCATTGTTACACTTGCTATTTTTTCTGTTGATTTTCATGTATAAAGCAAGCATCAAATCAACTTTGCTTTTTATCTATCATTGTATACATATACAGCTATTTTAGCATTACATTTGACCCAATAATTTTTGGGCTGTATTTTTAAATATGAGTTGTATTTCATAAGCATCTTTGCAACAACTTTTAAGTACAATAAATCTTTGTTATTATTTTATAAATCTTAGATTTGTTTGTTTCATAAACTGCCTTTGATAAAATTATCTTATGTATAAATTTCTGATCTTCGTTGCTATGCACAGAAATATTGTATTTGCATGAACTATTATTCTCTTTTGGGCAGAACCAATGTTTCAGTTCATCATCTGTACTGGCTGTATGATCTCATACAACCCAAATATCTTGTCTCATATTTGTTGTCATATCCACAACAAAAATTACACATATTAATTCATTCTTTGTTTGTATGCACAGCCTAGCCCCCATCCCTGTCAGGAAGAGTTCCAATCCTGAGGGGGGGGGGGGCTTGGCTGGGCTGGGCAAGAGGATCTTTTTAATTCTTTAGTTCTTTTTTATCTGTGTCACCGCAGTTATCATTTTCTTTTCATGTAACCTTTAATGGCCTCTTGTGTACCTCTGGTTGGGAACCTATGTATTAGATCATGCCTGTCTAAAGTGCGACCCAAAAGCAAATTATGAAAATATTTAAATTTACACATTCAGTTGAAAAGTCTTTAAAAAGTAAGTGTACTAATTTTAAATTTTTTTCGTTAGCCATGGACGAAAGCACTGACACTTCTGATATGGCACAATTGGTAATTTTTATAAGAGGAATTGATGAACATGAAAATATCACAGAAGAAATGGTTGCTTTAGTATCGTTAAAAGACATAACCAAGTCTGCAGATTTATTGGATGAAAAGGTTTTCCTTATCTATGAAAAATTTATCAGCTATCATAACCGATGGAACCCTTGCCATGGTTGGTAAAAATGGGGGACTCGTTAAAATGGTTAATAATGAAGCCGTCGCTGCCGGCAATACGACCTTGATGGCATATTATTGTAATATACATCAGGGTAATTTATGTGGGAAAATTTTTAAAATGGAAAGTGTATTAAGCGTTGTTATAAAAACCATTAGCTTTATAAGAGCAAAAGGACTTAATCATAGACAATTTCAAGAGTTTCTTAAAGTAATGGGCACTGAATTTACAGATGTTATTTATTATACAGAAGTAAGATGGTTCAGTAAGGGGGAAATGCTCAAAAGATTTTACGATTTGAGAACTGAATTAAAAATATTTATGGAAACAAAAGGGAAACCTATGAATGAATTTGAGGATGAAGATTGGATTTTAGATTTAGCTTAGTAGATTTAACAGAACATTTGAATGATTTAAATCTGAGACTTCAAGGAAAAAATTAATTTATTAATAATATGTTCCAAACAATTACAGTGTTTGAAAGAAAATTTTTTGGCTTAATCAAATAAAAGTAAGATTTGATATATTTCAGTACTTTGGCTGTACATAAACCCATGATTTGTACAAAATATGCTGCATTAATTTTTGATTTAATTCAAGAGTTTGAAAGTAGATTTCAAAACTTTTGAAAAAATGAAGAGTATTTCTACATATTTTCTACTTTATTTTCTCTATAAATAAATAAATTGCCTTCAAATCTTCAAATGGAATGCATTGAACTGCAAAGTGACATTCAACTGAAAGAAAAATTTGGGAATGTTTCTTTACTGGAGTTTTATAAAGATTACCTACCCTGTGATAAATATCCTATTTTTCACAATCATGCTTTATTAATGTCTTCAGCTTTTGGCAGTACTTATATTTGTGAATAATTATTTTCAAGAATGAAGCTTACAATAATCAAAAATGGGAAAAAGATCGCTGACAAACATCTTGAAAATGCAGTAAGAATAGCTACCTTGTCTACTGAACCCGATATCAATTTGCTTGTTCAACAAAAGCAAATTCATCCATCTCATTAATTCGAATTTTTTCCATCTTTATGAAATCCAAACTAAATGAAACGAAACTTTTACAAATTGAAAATAAATACGTACTTAATTTAAAATTAATTCATTTTTAATTTAAATTTAATTCAAATTTTAAAAAAATTATAATAAAAAGAAGTCAATTTATTTTAATAAAACTACATAGAGTTAATTTTTATTTCAATTTGTTGAAAAAATATTGTATGTGCGGCCCATCAAACTTTTTTTTTTTTTGCAATATGGCCCTCAAATGGTCATAGTTTAGACACCCATGTATTAGATCCTCCAGATTTTTGTTAATGATATATATTTGTTTGTAATATAATATATTTTTATTTATTTCAACTATTTTGAATGCTGTATTATTATTGTACATATTTTAATTAAGTTTTTTTTTTTTTTAAAGCAATGGAGGAGTTATACCTCATATAGCTGTCCATTTTCATAAAGAAAATATAAAATCAGTTGTTTCATCTGCATTAACAAGTAGTAAAATTAGCCTTGAGGTAAATTATGCATTAATTCTTTTCCCTTCAAATTATGATGAAATCTAATGTTATTGATTTATTTTACTGGATTAAAAATATATATATATATGGTTTGAAAGTAATTATGTATAATATCTGAAATAAAAATGGTTGCTATTGTCATCCTAAATTAGAATAAATTATAAAAATTACATTTGTAATAAAAGGAAACTTTTTTTCCCCCAGTTTTATAAGTACCTATATTTAAAATATTTTTACTTTTATTGTGATATATTTTCTAGTTTTTTTCATTTTATAACATAAGTAAAATTGATGAATTTTTATTGTTGACTATAATTTTTTCTTCAAAAAATATGTATTTTTTCAATGATCTGGAGATATAACTGTTTAATTAAAGGACACCAATCCCGTTTTATTATTTATTGTTGCACAAAACTAGAAGTTGAATTACCAATTTACATCAATTTTGTGATGTCTGAAATAGGAGTTCAAAGTAATATTATAAGAATAAAAATGTTTATTTGTATTAATGTCTTTTCAATTCCTTATGGAATTGGTGTGAATAAAATGTATATTTATAGGCAATTGCTAAAACTTGAATTCAGCTATATGAATTTAAAAAAAAACATGGTTATTGACATATAGTAAAACTGTAGCAATTTATATAATTTAAAATAATTTATATAATAATTGTTGTAACTTAATCCACAATCTTCTTAAAACATTAAAATTTTTCGTCATATGATAAATTTATTATTGCTGGGGTAATTTAATATAAAGATATTAGTTATGTAACAGCTTCAATTTCCTGGCTGAACAGTTTTTTCTTTTACATATTTTTAAATGTTTATTTCTTTTAAATAGAATAATAAAAATATTTTTAAATTTATCTTTTTTTCCCTTTAAAAACTAGGATGTTTCTGCTATTGCTGTTACTACGAAACCTGGTTTGAGAGGATCTTTGCTAGTTGGTGTTGAATATGCAAAAGAACTTGCCAAAATATCCCAAAAGCCACTTATTCCTATTCATCATATGGAAGCACATGCATTAACAGCTCGCTTGCTGAATGAGTAAGTTTGTATTAGATGCTTGATTTTTCTTAATTCTGAGATAACTATTCCTAGTTTTTCAAATTGTAATTGTTTCTTTTAGTAAAGCAGAATTTTGAAAATAGTGATTTGATATACTGAATAAAAATATGGAATAAAGTCAAGATATTCATCTTTCTTTTTATAATTAACATTTAATTGTATTCTACAATCTCTATCTGACAAAATATAAGTTTTTATCATTGATGTTATAAAGATATGTAATTTATTAAGTAACACATTTAAGATACCACATTTATGATGGAAGTTTCAAATAAAGTAAGTAAAATTTTATTTTTATGAAATTTCAAATAATTATTTAAGAAATTAATCTTAAATTTTCTTTTTATGAATCCTGTTCTTTTTATAACTTTTACATTTGTTCTCTCTTGAACCTGAAATGAGATCTATCAAAGGTTACAAAGCAAATACTTAAAATTTCTATTACTGAAATGAATTATATTCATGATGAAAACACTACTTTTTGAGTTTTGGATTAGATAAGAAAAGCCCTGAAATACTTTAAAAACTATTGTCTGTGATACTGTGGCAATGTATTAATCATTTTATAGTTTTCATTGTGTTTAATAGGATTTAGCGTATATATTTCCTGTATAGCATCATTCTGGGCATTTTATTATGTATCTGTGGTTTCTAAATTCAGAATATTATTGTATTTGTTTATATTAATATTTTTTTTCTCGCAACCGACAGATTAAGTATCCTATTAATATGTATTACTTTTTTAATGAAAAATTGTAAATAAATGCATAAGCTCTATTCAACTTGTATAAGAAAATAAAATTACTTCATATGTTTGGAAAAAAATATATCAAGTTGAGAACTTTTACTATTGAATAATGTTTATTAATATTTTTACATACAATTAAATAAGTGACAAAAGTACTGCAAAATTTACTAAATCTAAATGAAGGCCAAAAAATAAAACTATGCTTATAAAATAGTTCAAAGTAAATTCTGAAAAAAGAAAATGAACTATAGCAATTTTAAATTCTGAATCTTGCTTGATACAGATTTAATGCTTATTAAACCATGTTTTACTTGTATTAAAACTTTCCTTGCCTGAGACACCATAAGGATAAGAAAAATGGACACAAATTTCCCTCTCAACGGGATACTTAACCTATATTAGAAGCATATAGTAATGATCTCTATCAGGAGAAATAGCACTAATGTAAGAAAAATTGTAAAAAGCATTATGAAACTAAAAATAGGAGAAATTATTGAAATTTATAATAATTGAGTTTTAAATTACTCTTAATAAATTTGGGGTGAAATATGCTAACAGACAATTTTTTTTAAATTTATCAAAGTTCATGTAAATATCTTGTATTCCAGTTACCAGTTATAAAGTACATAAAATATGATTATAAATTATGTTTCTAAATTTTCTCGTGCTTAATTAGCTTGATCATATTGGAATCTTTATGAATCTTAATGTAAAATCAATCTCTTGTACATATTACTAAAATTTTATTATCTTCTATTTTTAAAAAATATTTAAATATTCTGATTAGTTTTTATTTTTATTATTTTTTTGCAATACATTTAAATACATTGAATAAAAAGATAAGAAAGATTTAACATTTTTATTATTGTTAATTTGTAAGAAAATAACATCATTAAAAAATATCTAAATATTTTTTATATCTATTATAATAAAAAAAAATGTATTCTTAAAAATATATTAAATATTGACTAAGCACTTACTTGCAGGCCCACCTTGTGGTATATCTTTAATTCATTTATGAATTTTTTTTAAAAAAATATACAATTTCCTTTTTTTAAGACTGACATTTCTAAGTTTTTAAATTTTCACTTGCATTAACCTTTTTATATTAAATTTCTTACAATATGACATATATTAAAAAATAAATTATTTTTATATATGTTTCTGTTATCAGAATTGTGGAGATTATATTTTGTTTTATGCATATACTCCCTCATATGTGTATATATATGCATGTATGTATATTGAATTATACATTTTTTTTAAATATCACAAACTAGAAAGTTATTTCATAAGTTAAAATTGTAACAAAATGTAAGTAAATCACAATGAACCATCAAGAAATAAACCAAACCAAAAATTGACAGAAAAAAATTTGCAAACTGAAAAATAAAAGATATATTATTCAAATTTAACTGTAAAAGAATTGCAAAAACAAAAGAAAGTGTATATATATATATATATATATATATATATATATATATATATATATATATATATATATATATATATATATATACACTTTCTTTTGTTTTCTTTTGTTTTATTTTTATACACAAATACTTTATATAAGTTGACCTCTTTTTTTTTTCAGTGTTTATTATTTAACTTATTTTAATTGCTTTTCAGTATTCCATTTCCTTTTCTTTGTCTACTAGCCTCTGGAGGACATTGTCAAATAACATTGATTAAAGGAATTGATGAATTTTATCTTTTAGGAGATTCACAACACAATTCTCCTGGAGAAGTATTAGATAAGGTAATAAATATCATGTAAGTTCTTTTTTTATTTGACAATTCATTCAATTAATTTACATTGGAGGTAAAGAACACTATATCTATTTTTTAAAAATAGTAATCAGAGAAGTTTTAAAAATGATAAGGTTTAAAAAAAAGTATCATAATTAAAAAAGCAATGGTCAAAACTGTAGAAAGTACAAGGAGTAGGTATGCGAAAAAAACAGCTGTTAATAAAGATACACACGCAAACATTTTTAAGCCGCTTTCCTATAAAATTTCAAATATAGACATAGTGCCCTTTACCTTCAGACATAATTAATTTGTAAGACTGTGACTAATTTTGTTATGTACTATATATGTAGTGTAAAAGGTAACCATTTGTATTGGATATTATTATTTTTTAAATATTAATTTGGAGAAGAATGTTTTTATAAATGACAAAAAACTATACAGTTGCACAAAATATTTTATAATTTCAAATAGATGTATGATAATGATGACATCAGAGCTGATTCCTCATTCTCTTATATTCCATGTCACTTATTGAGGGCCTTGAGATACAGTTGAATATAGCATGCAAAAAACCTTTCCATTGTCTCACGTGATCTTTTTAAAATGAAATTTAAGCTTCATTATTCTGTTGAAACCAGTGATGGATTCAGAAAAAATAGATAAAGGTTGGGGAGGCATAATTTTTTTTTCTTTAAAAAAAATCATTAGAAATAACTATTTCATTTATTATTCATGCTTACTTCTTCCTTAATCTAAAAGCAAACTAAACATTAACTGAAGAATCTTATTCAAATTGAGAACTAAAGTTCCAGCTTGTGGTTGATAACTTGGCACTGTATTTAGCCACATCAAACAATTTTGAAGTAAAACAACAAAATAAATACTTTTAAATATGATTGGGATTTTCTGCTCAGGTATGTTATTAATTCTGTGAATTAAATTTTGGTAGAGGAGGCACAGTGGTCCCCTCCTTCCTGGATCCGTCACTGGTTGAAAGCCTCAGGCAATCGAAGTGCTCTTGCTACTGCAACTCCAACTTAAGTTATAATTTTCTCAAAACACTTTCAGTTTTGTTTGTGAATATATTTTATTTTATTCGAAAACATTTCTTACCTCCATTAAAATTGAATTATGGATTAATCATAGATTAATCATCTTTAAAAAAAAAATTAAAGAATTACAGTATATGTTATCTAAGATCATAGCTATATGGGGAAAAAACTTAAAAATTAGATTTAAATTATGGTTTTGACTTTTTGATAATAGAAACAATTTATCATAGCCTTAAAAAAAAGGAGGGGAAAAAAAGAAATGACTTTGAATTTAAATTCTTGTCAATGATTAGAAGAAAGTTGTTCAGAGAAAAATCATGTATTTACAGTGGGACCTTGTTAAGTTGGATTTCTTTTTCTTAAATTTGAGAAACATTCTCTAAATTTCTTTTAAAACATTTATTTGTTCTTTCCGTGCATTTTTTTTTGGGGGGGGGGGGCCGAAAATTTTGAAAAATTCACATGTTTATATTATTTTTTAAATTTGAAATCTTCTAATTGCTGGGAAGGTTACAATGCACTTCTATTGTTCATAAAGTAGACACCTTTATGATTTATACTCAATTTGTTCACTATAAAGGTGATTTCCTGTAAGTATGATTTTATTTCATTTTTTCCCATTCTCTGATTATCTGGAATTTTCAGTATTCTGAAACAGCTCTTTTTCCAATTAACTTGACTTAACAAGATTTTGCTGTATTTGATATTTTAATATTTACACTACTCCAATTTATCACCTCAAAACTGTTTAAGATAAAAGGATTAGTATATGATGTCTCTCTTTATTTTTATTTTTTTTATGATAGAGCATATATTTATTTAATTTGTGAATGTTATTTCCATGTATATTTTTATATGTAACAGTTTTTGCTTTTTTTTTTTTTTAACATTAGAGCATTATAAAATTTGAAATTTTCTTTTTATTTGATAAAAAAGATGAACAGTAACTTATTTTCTCACATCAAAATTTTAAATTCAGGATTTTTAGTGTATTGTATCACAATTATGTCTTTCTTTTTAAGTTTTTAGTAATTTCTCACATTTATATTGTTTTATGTATATATTGTGATCACTTTAACTTGCTGGTCATAATCACAATTTCATAGTGTACTCTGCTTCTGTCACATTGTGGGTTTGAGCCCTGATGCCAGAAAACATTTGTCATGTAGCAGGGCTGATTCATGTTAAACCTGTCAAGGCTTCAAGTCCTCTCATTGGTGCAGTGTGGAAATTTGGAGAGGAGGATGCCTGTTCAGGTGTCATCCTCGTCATTTGACTAAGTGCAATTTTGAACCAATTGCTTCAAAGTGCAATGTTACTAAACATTCTATCATTCAATCAATGTGCATATATTGAAATTTTCTGTACATTGGCATTGTATTCTGAATTGATTAAACATTTTTTTAAAAAGTATCAAAAACCTACTGTCTCTAACCTATATAAGCAAACACTTTAACTTTTCTTTCCTAAAAATACTTATAAAATATGTAAACCTGGCTATCCTTCAAAATTAAAATAATAATAGGAAATCATATTAGTTATCTATAGCATTCACATGTGAATGTTGTGTCAAATTAATTTTTCTGTTTGTTTTAAAGAAAATCTTTTTTTAATTACCTTTTTAAACTGTCATTTTGAATTCTGAAGGATTAATTATTTAATTATAGAATATGTAATTAAATATTTTTGATAGATTATAATAGAAAAGCAAATTTTGAGACATAATTATATTTAGCAGGTGCCCTTCCTTTTGCTTTGTAATGTTTTTTTTTTTTTTTTTTTTTAATTTTTTTTTTTTTTTTTTGTTTTAATAATTGTTTGAACCCATAATTTTTTTTCATTTTTTTTTTTTTTTGTTCCATTAAATTGATATGGTTGGTATTATTTTATTCTGGTTAATTTACAGTATTTTATCATTTTGACTGTTTAGGTATGAAATTTAGATTTTTTTTTCTCCTTCAGATAGCCAGGCGTTTAAAGCTTCAGAATCTTCCTGAATGCTATGAAATGAGTGGTGGTAAAGCAATTGAACACATGGCGAAGAAAGGTGATCCCTCTGCTTACAAATTCCCTCTGCCAATGGTTCAATATAGGGATTGCAACTTTTCTTTTTCTGGTTTTCCTTCTTATTCCACTTTTACTATTGAGAGGGAAGAAGAAAAATATGGTATTGTTTTTTAGCTGAAAGTGTACACTTTCTTTGTTATGCTGTGTAAATTTTTTTTAACAAATCTTCTTAGAGATGAACTTGACTTTGAAAATATTTTTAAAATATGAATCATAGGTAGAATATTTAAATACCTAATTAAAAATAAATATATTTTGTTGGATTATTTATTTTTTCAAAGCCTGATTCATGTTAACATTTAAATTTCTTAAAAACTTCATGTGCATTATTTTCTAAATTAAACAACTTAAATGTATATTTTTAATTTTTACAACTAAAGCATAGTCTTGGAATTTCTTGATGAAAGTAATGTATAGACGTAATATTTGTATTTTGATGTATTATCTGTATTAATTGCATGTATAATTAAATTGCTATATTATTATTATATTTTTATTTTAAATGATTTAATGTATAATAATTTTTATAATTGTTAATTTGAATCACTAACGAAATCGTTTTTTTTTTATTTTATTTTAGATGTGCCTGCTGATGGTGTGATACCTTCAGTACATGATTTTTGTGCATCTCTTCTCCATGGCTATGCACTTCATATGATTCATCGTATCCATCGGGCATTTGCATACTGTGAAGAAGAAAATCTTATTTCCGATGATCAAAGAATTTTGGTATTTTCTGGTGGTGTTGCATGTAATACTTACATAAGGTCTGCTTTGGAACATTCATGTGTAAAGGACTTGAAAGCAAAATTTTATGCCCCACCACCCAAATTGTGCACAGATAATGGCATTATGATTGCCTGGTAAGTATTATCAGCATTTTGAATAAAAGGGTTTGTTCCTTCTTATTTTTCATTATACTTTTTAACAAGTAGTATGACTGCAGTAGCCAAATGGTCATAATCTCAAGTTCATTGCCAACATTGTTTCTTTCATTCGTCTTAAATGGCATTGAGTCATGGATTCAAATTCTGGGATCATTAAAGACGTATTGTAGTATGAGACTAGTTCAAATTAAATCTGTCAGGGCTCAAAATCCTCAC
Organism: Nephila pilipes; assembly: GCA_019974015.1. Lineage (NCBI taxonomy): Eukaryota > Metazoa > Arthropoda > Arachnida > Araneae > Nephilidae > Nephila > Nephila pilipes. Next base: position 322,068 of record BMAW01113802.1, read on the forward strand.
ATTAGGTTAATAGAGAGTGGGTGCCAGTTCAAGTGTGGTCTCATCATTTGACCAAAGTTCAAAATTATAAGGTCCACCACCAGTAGCCCTTGTATCACTTATAAATGCAACAGTAATAAAGAACCAACCAATTTGACTAGCAGTTTAAATGACTAGGCAACTTTATACATATAACTAATCAATATTTTGTAATTTGTAAAGATTATTGTTATTTGATTTTATATTTGTATTAAAATGTAGATTAATATTGCCTTTATTATTATTACTTGGTAAGCTCGAGTCATCATATAGTCATGTCATTTTTAAAAATAATCGGTGGGGAAAAAATTACCATCTTATGTTAGTGTTGTTTAAAAGCAGCTGAAACTGAAATAAATATTTATTCATCATGTGTATTTTTTAATCATAGTTGCTTCAGAAATGTTCTGTTTTCTTTTTTGAATAATTAATGTTTCAAAATCTGCTATTACATCATTTAATAATTGTTCACCCTGATTTTTATGTACTAATTCTTTCCTTTAATTTGTTTTTGGCAGGTCTCCCTATTGTAAATTTATTCAAAATGAGAGATTTTTTGTGGATTGTTATTTTTTATTCTCTCCTTTTTCTTTTTATAAAAAAATTACCAAACATATTCTTACTATGCAAGTATATATTAGTGCTATAGTTTTAAGAAAACAATGGCATTTTCATAAATATCAATAACTAGAAATAAAAGTATTTTTTTCCAAACTTTTTTTATTCGAGTGTTTTATGTTTAAAATTTGTCCTTTGTATATTTTTGAACTTTTACATTGATATTAATATTGAAAACATATAAAAATTTTGTTAAGTACAATCCTAACCTTAAACTGTGTGTGTGAAGAACCACAGTCCCTGAAAAAAAAAAAAAAAACAGTATTAAGGTATATCAAAATTAATCAAATATTATCAATTATCAAATGTATATTATCCAATATTATCAAATGAATATTGTCAAATGTAATCAATACACAAATATGTACCAGTTTACACAAAAATGTACAGAGTTGGGAAGACAAAAACAAATTAGTTTATCACAATATTAAATATTTGATTTTTGATAAAGAAATCTTAATCAGCTCTCATAGAATTTTATCAAAACATTCAGGATGTTGAATTGTTACTAAAATCAATTCATTCTTCAGAAAAACATTAGAAACAATTTTTTTAAAAGAGTATGAGAGGATTTGGTTCTAAACTTGTTTTGGTTAGATTTTTTTCCTGTGTTTTATCAATATCTCATTTTAATTTAATTGTTTTGTTTAATTTTAGTCAGTGCATACACCTAACTATTGGTACTAATATAATTATAATAAATTTTTTTATTAGTTTTGATTAATGTTTACTCCCTCCCAATTTTTTCCCCATATATGAGTCCTGTTTTTCAATTTTTTAAAAATGGTCACTGTAATCAATGTGCATATATATAAATAATTTATCCTGTAATTGTACTAATATATATGTAAGATTTACTTCCTTGCACAGCTTTAAAATACTTCATAAATCATATCTACTGAAATCACAGTAAAAGGATGTATACAAAATGTTGTTCAAAACTGATACATTTATTGCCTCTCATGATTCAAAATTTGTTGAGAAAAAAAGATTTAATCTCAGTTGATTTATTAAATCCCTATTGCTAAAGTTAATTGATAAAACTTTTTATTCGTTTATGTCACGTAAAATGTATTGAAAAGTATTTACTATCAGAAACTAGATGTTCTTTTTTTTTTTTTTCAAATGTTAGCATTGATCATTATCAATTTTCATTTTTTAAAAATTGCTCATATTTTTGTAAATAATAGGATGTGTCTACAATAAGTTGGTCATGTTAAAAAATCTTCAACTTATGAACTGATTTGTGATTATAGAAACATTGGGAAAATATACACACAAGGAAAACATAGAAAAAAATAATAAAAGTATGTAACATTTTGATTAAAGAGCTAAGTCCACACATCCTGTATCTCTTGGGGTAAAGTCGACTCATTAAGTGATATGCATATAAATGTTAAATTAATGGTAAAATTATATTGAATATCACAATCAATGTGATTAATTGGCTTTTTGTAGAATAAGGTTATAGAATGATTTTTTCTTTCTTTTGATTATAAAAAGATTCATATTAGGATTATGACAATTTAAAGAGGTGGTTTTATAAGTTCTACTGCATATATACCAATTTAACTCATTTATTACATTCTTTCATTTTTGCTTTATAACAGGAATGGCATGGAAAAATTAAAAGCTAATACTGGGATTGTACCTTACACAGAAAATTTAATCCCTGACCCTGAGTAAGTTGCTTTGGCATTGATATTTAAATGTATAAATTTATCATATTTTTATACGTGAAGTTGATTCAAGAAGTAATTGTATTTGAAGACAGATGGATTCATTAAATTAAATTGTTACCATTGGGTACTGCCACTTGTTAAATGGAGCCAAAAAAAAAAATTGACATTGATTCATTAGTTAGTTTTGAGTTGATACTCATTTGCTGCCAAATCAAAATTTGTTTGCTTTTGTGTTGAGTTGTTGATTTTGGTGAGACCTGGATTCATCATTTACACCAGAAATCAACCAAAAATCAAAATGCTGGGTTGCTTCTAGTGAATCTTTTCCAATAAAAGTAAAAATGGTCTCATCAGTTGTAAAAGTTATGACAGATTTTTAAGGTGCCTAAGGCATCATGATCACGAATACAAGTAACTGAACCTTAGACAGCTGTCTAGTGAATCATATGCTTATTAAAAACACACAATTTTCAATGCTATGAGCACCATCTCTTAGAATTTCTAAGGACTCATTGAATGACCTTTGTAATTTATTTTGATATTATCTCTTCATTTCGAAAAAGAAGTTTTAATTTTTAATGAAAAAATTTATTATTCTGGTGTTATTGTTTCTGTTAGTTTAATTGGCCTAACAATTTTTATTTAATTTAAGTATCACTCATGAATTGTATAATGCAAACAAAACTTAAATTACTTTAAAAAGTTTAAAAGATTTCTTTTTATTTATTTTTCTTGTAATTATTCCAGTTGTCGTTTTATATGTACCTTTCTTGCTTTATTTCCATTGTTTAATTTTTATCTAACATTAATCATGATATAGTCATTTGTAATATGTTAATAATTTAATTTATGTTATAAACATTATAATTTATGATATGGAAGCTATTCAAGCTAACTTAGATTTTTTTTTTTTTTTTGCTCAATCCTTTTTTGTATGTTTCCTTTTTCTCCCTCATTTTTCACCAATCCCATAAGAAACTATGAATAGAACTTATATTCTATGTTTTCTCATTTTAAAAATTTCTGCTTTGTATGTAATTTTGTTGGAAGCAGAATAACAAATTTACTGGAATTTCCTCATATTATTCCATGTTAAAAGTTAAGTTTTACTTCCTAATTTTTTTGCATATAAAAAACGGATATTTGCCAAAATTTTTTTATCATTATCATTTCTCTTTGTGTTATTAAAGTGTTTCAATGATATTTTTTCATTATAAAATAGATTTTTTTTTAATATGTTCGGCTGCTAATTCTACTCTGCTTTAATATGCTACTGACTGTTATGTATAATAAAAATACCAAGAAAATGCTTTGGTGAAAATACAGAAATTAATGAGAAATAAGAGTAGTTTTACAGAACTCTAAAGCAGGTCATATAATACGATTAGGTATTGCATATTTTGTGTTACAAACAATTTTAAAACAAATGGATACCATTGATTTAAGTTCTGAAAAACTTACTGATTTGCCTCTAGCTGATAATAATTATGGTAGCGAATATGATAATGAGTAGGCAAAGATCAGATAAGAGTTTGAAAATTTTAAAAAATCTTTATATGTGTGCATGAAAGATATAAAAAAAAAAGTATGTAAAGTTGCATCAAAAATATTTAAAAAAAAGCTATAAATTCTTTAAACATATCAAAGATAGGATGTGTATGTTAATTTTATATTCATGATTTTTTTTGTTTTTCCAAGATTTATTAGTTTTACTTAAGTGTTTATTCTCTGCTTTGTTCCTGTTGATGTTATGATAAAATTTTAGGAGTCCTATTGCAGTCTTGAACATTTAAAGATTAAGAATCAAACTTGTGAATAAAAAATTTCATTTAATGTAATACTGTATTTCTCTTTTTAGTTGCACTCTTGGAATTGATATTCGTCATTCTGTGAAAAAAGCATCAATAAAAATTAAAAGTCCAAAATTGGATGTTAAAAATGAAAAAGAAGATTTGGAGCTGAGGAGCTATTCAGAATAGTACTTGTATATATTTAATATATGAAAATCAATAAAGTGTTCTTTTATTAGTTTTTGATGTCTCACAAAACATCAATGTTTAGTGAGATGACACAGATATGCTTGAAACTTAAAAACCTAAAATCATTTGTTTTTGCCTTTAATAAACACATTAAAATCCTAGAAAACTAACTTAATAAATAAAAGAAAAATAATAAACGTTGACAAAATATCCAATAGTAGTTCTTTTTACAAAAAACAAAAATCTATTGCATCCTCCCAAAAGCATAGCAAGAATTTTCTGTGCCTATGGACAACAGAAGATTTCATGTCATCTTCTGTTTACTAAAATGCAATTGGGAAAGAAAGAAAATTTTTAAAATAATAGAATTTTAAGAAAAAGATTTAATATTTTTATTTTAAATATTTAAAGTTTTATAGCACTTTTATGTATATATTTTCAAGGTTATGCTAATTTTGTAAAGCTAGGAATAAGTAGAATAATTCAAACAACTATGGTAATTTGAAAACATAATTATTCTAAAATAGTATCCAAATATAACAGTGCAAAAACTGAAAACAATACATTGGATTTAATAATGTAACCAGAAAATGAAGTTTGTATAAAGTAAAAAAAAAATGTATACAATGCCTTCAATGTTAATATTAACTTCAAAAAGAAATTTCAGTATTTTTCAGAAATTAGATTTCAGAATTAGAATGTTTTTTCAGTAAATTTCTAAAAAGATTTCATTAAATTAATTGAATATTATTTCGATCCCCCATCTTATAATAAATGCAAGTATGGTAAGATATTTTTTTTTCACTTTATCAAATATACAATTTAAATACTTGAGCATTAAATAATCTTCATGAACTGTAAAAGTATTTGAAAATGAAGATATAATTACCCTTTGCTGTTTAAATGGAATAAAGAATCGTCGCTCTAATTTGTTCTGTTTTCTACAAATACATGTAGTTAAATAAATAACCCGATGTAAAATTGTAACAAGCTACCCACTCTCTTTCTTCAGAAAAGACAGTTTCTTCAGGGTCACACTACCCCCCTTTTTTCTCATTCTTAGTCAATTATGTCTTAAAACACGAATTTGCTTATTGTTGAGCTTGAATCTAAGCGCATCTCATGAATACTAAAAGGAGTGGCTATTCGGCGCCGCATTTGTACCGATAAATACGACCTTTTGCAAAATTCAGCGAGTTGCGAGCTCAATGATTTTTTGGATAATTTTGTTAAACGGCGATTGGCAACGCCAGTCGAAATCGAAGAAAGATAAACAGAACTTTAAAAGAGCGTGATGTTTCGCGTTCGTTGAATGTGAATCATTTTTGGGAAGAAAAATCCCACCTTTTCTAGATTAAATCTTTTTATGTTGACAATTGTGTCACTTCAGTTCCTAATGAAAACACCTTACATAGATTCATAGAAGAGACTAAGCACATATTGGCTACTGCCTGCTTTAACTTAAGAGGGTGGAAGCATACATTATTGTGCATTGCTAGGGATCCATCTGACCCATACCTGTTTAAGATTATTGTGGAATAAAGATGAAGATAACATTTTTTTTTTTTTTTTTTTTGTGATACAGCGATATTGAAATGCTCATCCCTCGACTTAAACTAACAGAAGCTTTTTTAGGAAAATTTTCGATTCCTTTGGTATTTTAAGTGCCGCAACATTGATTCCTTAATTGTTTATCCAAAGAAGTTGGAACTTGAAAATTGGATTGGCACAGTCCTACCTAATGACTATCAAAGAGAATTTTCCTGATTACGTGACGTAGATTATTTATCATATATGAAAATTCACAGAAGCTTTAATATAGACAAAATTCATGGACTGGGTTTATATGCTTTTTGTGATGTGAGCAAAAATACTTATAGTGCTGTGATATTTCATCGTAAAAGGGGAAAGGATACTATTTCGGTGTCGTTTGTTCGTACGAAGAATCGAGTAGCACCCTCTCCCCTTCGTAAAACTACTATTTCAAGATTGGAACTATTAGCTAGTTGTATAGGAGCACATCTTTCAGCTGTTATGATCAAAGCATTTGATTTAGATTTTTTATTGGAGTGACTCTTCAACAGCACTTTATTGGATTGAAAGAGATGAAATTTGAGGTGTGTTTGTGAAGAACCGTACAAGAAATTAAGTCATTGATATCGTAACCTGGAAGCATGTCCCAAGGAACTTAAAAGCAGCACATCTACTACACCAAGGCTGTTCTATAACATTGGTCAAATCCAAATGGTAGGAGGTGCCAGATTGGTTAAAAAGAATTGAAGAAGAATGGCTCTAATCCGAAGTTGTTTTACACGACGAAGACATTCAAAAGGAAAGAAGAAAATCTGTGCTTCCCATTTGACAGTTTATAAGGAGAAATGGCGTTTGGAATGTTTTTTCAGCTATTTTATGATTGTACGAATGACATCGTGGATTTTTTGATTTGCAAGCAATTGTCGACAACCGCGAGGAAAAATTACCGGAAGTTTGACTGTTCAAAAAATCGACTTATATTGAACAATTTTCAACAACTTCTTTTCAGCTGAATTATTTAATGAAGAAGATGATTTGAAAAGTCTTCTGACTTAAGTAGACCAAGATGGACTCTATAGACTAAAAACCAAAATCATTAGAAGAGATTATAACTAAAGACTAGATGTACCATTGTCTCACCTTCGAATGATGAACTTATGCTTCGACTAATATTTAACCATCACTTGCTGCTTAGCCATGTCGGTGTATAATTTGTACTGACTCACCTATGGCAAATATTTTGGATAGTATGAGGTAGAAAAACTATCCTCAGAATCTTATCCAAATATATACCATGCAAAAAACACACAGCCAGAGAGGTAGAGATTTTACATCTACTCTTCCTGAAGACAGAATTCAAAATCCATCTGCCTTTGAAGTGATCAGTATTGATGTTGAAGCCCCACTTCATTTAAAGACGCCCGAGAAAAATTGAATCCTGATTTTTACATGTGACGGGTACCACGCAGTGCATTTTTCACTTTTAAAGATTGTATCTTCGAATGGTTTTCTCTCGAGTCTGCGAATATTTATTGTTCAAAGAGAACGTTCCTTTGTGATTTACAGCAGTAACGGTTCCAACTGTGTTGGAACAAATCGTCTTTTGAAAGCTATCGACTGGAACCAGATCTTGGATTTTTCCTCTGAAATGAGAATACTATGGAAGTTCAACCCACCAAATGGCAGTTGGTGGGAAGGCTGGGGAGAAAAATTTTTCAAACTATGAAAAACTACTGAGAAGAGTTTTTGGAAAATCATGTTTGACGTTTGAAGGAATGTCAACCATTTCTTATGATGTAGAGGCAGTCATAAATTCTCTGCCTCTGACATATCTGTCAGAGGATCCTACTGATCTCGAACCTTTAACTGCTTCATTGTTTATCCAGGACATTAAGACTGTTAAGAGTTCTTGATATCGACATATTAGATAAAATAAACTTAAGAAATGGAGGTATGAACGGCGATTAAGAGAATAGTTGCGGAAAAGATTCCGAGATGAACATCTTGGACTTTTAGTGCTAAGACCTTTGAAAAGAAAATTTGAGAACAATCGAAATCAATTTCATGATTCTTGTAGGACAGAACAATTTAAAGAGATTCGATTGGCTAATTCATCGTGTTATAGATATTTATCCCTGAAAAAAAAAAAAAAAACCAGTGTTGAAACTGAAAATGAAAGGTGGAGAATTGAACCTGACCATTGAAAACACTGCCTCCTCTTGCGCTTTCTTCATTCATAAGGGGTCTCAGGACCCTTAAAACTCAAAATTTTTGATTTTTTGAAAAACATATATGTAAGAGCCTCTTCTGTTCTGAACATTTTGGTGCCAAACTTATAACGATACTTTGAAAATTCCCAGAGTTATCGAGAAAAAACTGAGCTTTTATTTGTATTCTTTTATTGTTATTTTTCAACTTTAACTTCATTTTTCTCAGAACAAAAATTTTTGACTTGCGCGCAGGATATCTCGGGTACTATTTAAGATATCAATATGAAATTTTATGCACATGTTCAAAATAGGTTTTTTATGACTTATAAAACAAATTATTGACAGAAAATCTTTTATGGGAATTTTAATTGGATTTTTTCTTAAAATTTCATATTTTCTTTAAAAATTGTATTAAAAAAAGTTTTATTTTCCTCTAAATTTCTTTAAAAGTTTGTATAACTTTGAAAGTGAACTTTTCTTTATAAGGTAACTTCAGTTTTGTAAATTTTAAACAATAATATACTTCAGAATCATGCGCGCAGCAAAATATAGATTTTCTTAATTTTGAAAAAATTTCCAATATATTGTTTATTATAACTTTTTAAGAATTCCTTTAAATCTTATGAAAATATGCGAACAAATGTAAATAAATATGAATATTATTTGGTAAAAGTTTCAATATTCTGCTTTGTTTCTTTGGTAAATTATATTGTTTTGAAAAATGATATTTTTTTCGATACACGGACAAGCGTTAAGAGTCCTGAGACCCCTTAGGGAATTTATATTTTCTGAACTCAACGTTAGTTTAAATTTCTCTAATATTTTTGAACTATAAATAACTAATTAATTTGATTTGGTTTTGGAGCAGTAGTATTTTGAGATTTATTGATTTATTATGATAATTGTAAAGTTGTTTAGATTCTTCTTTGAAAATGTTAAAAATCATAAAATATGAGAATGTCGTGAGCTCAGTGATTTTTTGGATAATTTGTTAAACCGCGATCGCCAACGCTAGCCGAAATCAAGAAAAAACATAACTTGCGAAGAGTGCGATGCTACGCGTTCGTCGAATACGAATCTTATCTCTAGAAAGAAAAATAACCCCATCATCTGATTTGTGGCCTTTGAACCATTTTTATGTTTGTGTGCGTATGTCTCTAAAGGATTATCAACTATTTAAAAATCACATTTTCTGCGATAAAATTGGAAGTTTCCCGAATCTTTGAATATAAAGATAGATCGAATATACAACACTGAGGTTTCCCCTTTCCTTTGATCTTTACTCTACTGACTTTAACAATAAAAAATATTTAAGAAACAAACACTATACTGTAAAAATTTTGGATTGATGAACTCCAACTTGAACTGCCACAATTCAAGCGTAGTAATTTGCCTCTTTTTCTTTGGAGCAATTAGTATGGGGAAGGTGAGCTGCGAGCCGAACCTGCGTTTTAATTGGAACGCCCTCTTCGTAAAAGCTTATTTCACAATTAAAATTTATATAAATATCCAGAAGCCTGACTATTCCTATTACATTTGATTAAGTTTATCAAACACTGTTAGTCGCTCAACTCTTAATATAGGAATACCAGGAAGCCTATCAATGCCTGCTGAATTTTCTTTTCCAGATTCAGTAATTGAAATATATTTTCATAGGGTTTCTCGCACTCTAATCATCTACCTTACCTATTCCCTAGAATCGGCCCTGCTATGAGTTGTTCAGGGACAATTGTATACTAATTCAAAAAACAAAACGGACACACTCTTTACATTTGTTGAATGGTAACTGCAGATTGTACCCGTATCGAAATTCCAAAAGGGAAATTTATCTTATTTTGAATTTAAAAAATATTTGACAAGCTTTCAGTTAACTTCACCTAAATGTAACTATATTTGTTTTATTCTAATCTTGCAAATCTATTTTATGTAGCCGGGGCTGCTTCGTGTTAAATCTGTCAAGGTTCAAAGTCTTCCCTTGGTGTGGTGTAGAAGTTAGGAAAAGTGGTGCCAGCTCAGATGTCGTCCACACCATTTGATTGAAGCTCAAAATTACGAGATCCATCACCAATAACCCACGTGTTGCTTCTAGTGCGACATTAATATAACTAAACCAAACTACAAATCTATTTCGAGCCACTTCTACTTGACCGATTCCCTAGAAATTCAAAACAAATACTTATGTAGTCTCAATGACAATACAGTTGTCTGATTTAATGACCATATTTTGTTGTGGCAGATAAGATTAGCCAGCTCAGCCGCTCCCTGACGCCCTCCGACCTGTTCTGACATGAGCCAAGGCACCCTCTGCACCCCTTATACTACGCCACTGATTAACAAATGATATCTTTTTAATTAAACCATTTTACAACGTTTTTCTGAATTTCACTTGGTGTGTGTGTGTGTGTGTCATCAAATTTTCGATCGTTAATTTAACCAACTTCCCATCAAGCTAGAGCTTTGAAATTTTGGGAATCGTTCGTACTCGCCTAACAATGCAATATTTAGACATTTGTGACAAGTTTTAATTAATATTTTCTTTAATAATGCCGTTTAGCCCAAGCACTTGGCGCGATTTCAAAAATTGGCACCAAACTTGGCGTTTTTATTTTTTGTTTGTTTTTGGCTGAGCGTTAAATCCGCGAAACGGAACGGAAAGATATTTGTGACCAGTTTTAACTAATATTTCAATAATTCTTTTTAATAAACTTTGCCACCATATAAAAACGTTGTTTTTAAAAAATGTTGGTTTTTTATCTCGAATTATATTTGAAGAATTGTCTTGATCTCTAGTGAATGATAGCGAACTTATTTTGAGGGCAAATCAAAGGAGTCTCACAGAGCTTAAAATATTAATGAAAAATATGCAAAAAGCTTCGCAAATGATGCAAAAGCCCAGTGACTCTTCAGGCGAAAATAAAGAAAAATAAATGTTAGACATTACATTAAAAATAAGTCGTTCGCTGGTGAGAACATAAACAATTTCGTACTCTAAGTGCATTGCACAAATTATATCCTTAAAACAAATATTAAATACCTATAAAGACAAGCCCACTATGAAATGGAATCATATCCTAGTTCCTCTTACTTGAAATTGAAGGAAATGATAGCAAGTTGTTCCATGAAAATAGTTCATTCAAACAAAATATAAATTAATAACAAAAAAAAATATTTTTCAGAGCAATAACAAAAATAGTTTTCTTTCAATGGCAATGGCATCATCTGATATTTTGTCATGTGCGATTGTTTACATATATTTGGCAAGCGAGGTGGTGTTTTAAAATGACAGATATACACTTAATGTATACTATTAAATATTTACGTACCTCAGTAATAAGAAAACAATAACTTGAAAATTTACTACACACTTTTTTAAAATTGTCCTTTAAATATGAGCTTACGTTGCTTATTGGTTCTAAATTTGTCGAAGGAGGATTTTGGAAAAATATTACTCTTTCGGTTTGTTGTTTTTTTTGGCATTATTATGTTCTATAAAATTCTTAAATAATAAATGGGGCTTCTTTTATATGTTTTCATTTCAAGATTTAAAGAATTTTTGTTCGTCTGTTATAAATAGTAAAAAAGCTATATAAGTTAGATTAGAAAATGTAGAGAGAAGAATTTACTGTTAAAGTCGGGATAGGGTGTCCCCTAGGCGATTGGCGACGAAATTTGGCCACTTCCCAGATAGGTCGCCAAACGTGCGTGACTTATGAGAATTGGTGTTCTTAGGGCTAAAACAAATCGCCACGTTTAAATCATTATCGCTCCCAAAAGTCACCAATCGCCTGGGGACACCTTATTCCAAAAATTTGACACCATTTTTTTGTCACTAAGTATCGTGTTTTAAAAAAGGGTTACCATCAAAATTTCCAACGAAATTCCATGTTCAAAAAATAAAAATACATGTTCCAAATTTATAGATATTTTTAAGGGTACTAAAACAAGAAGGTGAAACTATGATGCTGAGTTTAAGATTCTATCTTTTTGTTATATTTATGTCTTAAAAATTATTTGTACAACTTAGAAAATTTTTTGTGTGCACCTAATAATGATATTTCAATCATTTTATTGAACTATAAAATAATTTTTTTAGTCAAAAAGTTCTTCTTTCCGTTTAAATTAAATATGCACAAGATTTTTCAGATATATTTGCATTTAAATTTAAGTGCTATTTATGGTTCAAATCAGGAATAGGGTGTCCCCTTGGTGATTGGCGTTTGAGGTCATGGTAACCTTAAGCATACTCAATGCTTAAGTCACGCACGTTTGGCAACCTATCTAGGAAGTCGCCAATCTCCTAGGGGACACCCTCTTCCCGATTTGTACCCTATTTTTAAATATATATATATATACAGAATATTTTACTCATCATACACAGGAAGCAATTAACAAGATATAGTGTAACTGATCTTTTAATGATAGTATTGTATATTTTCTTTGAAACAATTATAGAACTTCATAATTTTGGAAATTTAATTTATTTTCTTTTTTTCATATAAAAAACTATTTCTTAAAACTTAGGTATAGCTTAGAGTGCCATCCAATGGGCTGTGGTATGGGTTGATACAAATTATCTTTTATCTCAAACTTAGCAGTATTTTTTGGTGAAAAATTTCGGTGGGCTGAGTTAAGCTGAGCCAAATAAAGTATATTTTATTAGACCTTTTAACAAATTTTCACTACCAAATTCTGATGAACATTTTATTCTTCTATTTGAAGTAATGTTTAGTTTTTTTTATATTAGAATAATAATCTGAAGTGTGTCTTATAGAGTTTTTATCATGGAATAATTGTAAAACTCTTATGCATTATTTCATAAAAATGTAATATATTTATTGGTTTCCTGTTGGTTCATAATTTTTAAATGAATGTTTGGTATTTTGTTTTTATAGTGATGCCCGTCAAATTCCATTTACACCAAGGTCGTCACCAAATTCATAAAGCCTATCTTGCAATACAACATTTCTTGGCTATATTTCTTAGTAACTTGGCCATTCATCGTCGGGCACCACTCTAACAGAAAAATACCGAATGTTTTTGTAAAATGGAATATTGAAAAATGTAATAAAGCATACATGCTTGTTTGTTGAAAGATGCTATTTATATCTATTAATTTTTTTAAAATTTTTTATTTATTCTCTAAGTTTTCTTCTTTTGCTAAAAGTTATACTGAAATAATTTTGTCGTAAAAGACAGTGAGAACTAACTTTCTAGTCATTTATGCTTAAGAAGATTATCTACATTGAAGAATGTTATTTACTGAAATGTGTTTATAAAAGTGTTAGGTATCTGTTATTTAATTATATAAAATCATACTTTATGAAATATGTGATTATATTTACTTTTCTAAAGGAAAATTTTATAAATTTTGTGTAAGCTCCTAATATTGCACTAACTTTGAAAAACTTTTCTGTTGTATAATATGGAACTATTTAAACCAATGTAATGTTTCTGTAATATAACTGTTGAAATAAAAGATTTTCCATTTGCATGTCAGTGTACATTGTTGTGCTGAGAAAAATTCATTAACAAGTTACATGAATTTTTTAACTGAGATAATTAATTATTCAGCTTGTGAATTGTAGCAGATTATGTATTTTTAGAGATATATTACAGATAAGAATCAATAAAAAATAAATTACATATTGATAAGTAAATATTTTATTCAGGTTAATTATCTTTAATATTGGTATTACCAAATGGGTTTGTATATATATCTTCTTGTTATTTTGTAAAATTTATGTTAACTAATTTCTTTTTATTATGAGTAATGTTAAAAACAAAAATTAAACAGGATTGAAAATCTTTGAAAAAGATATGCTTGTTTTTAATCCAATATTATGGAAAGTTACTACAAATCAACAACAAATTTGTATTTTATTAATTATTGTTTAAAATATGAGCATTTTATTTGAAATTATTATTAATAAACTGAGAAAAATATTTTTTTATGTTGAATATAATTTTAGTAATTAGTTTAAGTGTGTGAGGAGCTGAAAAAAGTGAATAATTTGATATTTTTCTTTTTAAAAGTCGGTGGTCATTATCTCTGAGTATAAATTTTGAGAAATGTTGCCCAAATAATGTTTCTGAATTAATTAATGTCAGAATGAATCGTGATGTTTGGATCTTTTGCTCACATTTTGGTTTTCTGACCTAATGACAAATAAGGAAAAGTTTAAAAATTGTACATGTGGATTATATTAATTGGGTTACGTTTGCCAAATAGTTTAAAAAGATAACAAAATACAACTATGCATTTCTTAAGGAGCCCCAAAATATAAAACATGAGATTCAATAATCTTCAAAGTTGTTTTATGTTTTTTAAAAATAACAATTTTTGAAGGTCTGTTTTTAATTTTGATTGAAATCCTTATTTGCATTTAAAGTATTTGTACTGTATTTATTAATTTATATTGAAAATAAAAAAAAATTTAACTTATACTTTTTCACAGGAAATTTTTAAGAACTATTTTATATTTTGTGCTTATGCTTCATCCAAACTGTAGGATATTCACTAATTTTTTTTCCTTTTATGTTCTTTATTTGAATTATGAAATTGAAACCTATAGCCAATTCCCAACTGTTGAAAAGAGATGCAAGCTAGCCTATGGTAGTGATTTTGTCCCTCTTCCACCACCAACTATATTTGCAAACAAGTTGCTTGTGAGACTTGCATTGTCTGCTGATTCCAAACAGGTGATTATAAATTTCAGTGTGGTAGGAATTTTTGAATATATTATTTTGATTTGACATTTGAAGTATTTTAAACTGAACAATGTGTATTTCTTAAAAACATAGTTTATATCTACATTTTAAAAAAAAATTACCTTGTCTTCCATTTTGAAATAAGCTTTGTTTTTGTGATTCCTAATAATAAAAAGTGAATTTTAATTATCTGATTATAGAAATTTTCACTGAAAATTGGTTTTTTTTTGTGTTAAATAAAATAAAATTAAAAAAAAAAAAAAAAAAAACAGAAGATGGCTTTTCATTCAACATGCATTTTATATTTAATTGCAAAAAATAATTAACTCTGTATAAAGTATAGTTTCAAAAAATTTCCATTCTTCACATTTTTTTGTATCTCATTACATAAAGTGCTATTATCTTATAAAATATTATATTAATGATAGCTCATAATTTAAAATTATGTGTTTTTCTTATTAAAAATTAAAAGCATAAAACTTTGCAATTTTAAGACTTTTTTTTTATGATCTGCTGTTGCACTAGCTTTGTCAATAGTTAAAATTGAGAGTGTTTAGTTTTTTATTAACGTCGCTCTAGAAGCAACACGAGGGCTATTGGCGACGGACCTCGTAATTTTGAACCACAGTCAAGGGACGAGGACGACACCTGAGCTGGCACCCCCTCTCATAACATCCACACCACACTAACGGGAGGACTTTTGGCCCCGAACAGATTTAACGTGCATCAGCCCCGGCTACACGGCGGGTCTTTGGTGGCCAAGGATCAAACCCACGACTGAACGAAAACCGCCGGTTGCTAGTCCACGACCTTGACCACTAGCCACCGCGGCCCCTAAAATTGAGAATGAGAGAACTTAGAAATGTATTAAAAAGATTTTAGTTTCTGTAAAGCTCTGTGTTAAAATATATTTAAAGAAGGACTGAATAAAATAATAATAATTTATTTCATTATAGTTTTGTTTTATATTAAATAAAAGGTTTGTTTCCTTGAAATTAAAAATGAATGTGTAGTTATTGTTTATGTACTTATAGTTTGTAGAATGGCGTGATAAAGCAGATGGGAACATGCAGTTACCAGTTGTTGAGATAACCATGGATAAGAAACAACTTTGGCCTGTTGTAGCTATAACTGAAGTATGCATGACTTAACTGTTTTTAAAATATACTTCTTAATGCCTTAAATAATTTTCCTTTCGCGAATACATTTTGTTGTGTTGAAACAGTATTAATATGTCACTGTGATTTAAATTATTAATATAATTTAATATTATGCTGCACTAGATGGAATTTTTAAAATTAAGGTTACTTTTTTTTTTTTTTTATGGAATATAAATATTATTCTGAAAAGGAAAACCTCATCCCCCTTTCTTTGATGGATGAATTATGAAAGAAATTTCTTTTTAAAAAAATATATTTAAAAATAAGATTTCATTAAGAATAATTTTAAATAATTATTTTATCTTGGCTGTTTTATAGTTAAGAGTTTATTTCGTTATTTAAAATTTTTCTAGTTTTATGGTGTGATGAAATTAAAAAGAACAAAGTTTATTTTGAAAGATTTATGAAATTTTTTTTTAAAGAAAAATATCCGAGTATTGTTAAGATAATAACAATTTATATGCTTACGATTGAAATGTTACTCTCTGTACATATCTGGTCTTCTATAAATATATAGATTTATGAGAATCTTCCTATATTAAAATTTTGTTTAAGTCTTACAGAAATAAATGTTTCTGATTATATATTTTTTTAAAGAATCTTTTGAAATTTATGAACTTTTAGACGATTGTAATGCAAGTTTCTTTGTGTGTGAGCATTTCAAACATACTGTTCTATATTTTGTGATTCAAAGTTACACTTCATATCAGTGTTATTTATATTGTTAGCTACTTGTGTATTTTTGTGAGGAACTGAATAAAATGGAATAATTCATTTCTAAATAATTTGTTAACAATTAAAAGGCAAACATTTAAGTAGAAATAGTGATAAACTTATATTAATACATATTCATTAGTTAATGTATGAAGACTCACTTTCACATACATATAAATATGTACATGTGTGCAAAATAACTTTGGTTAAAAATCTGATATGATAGATAGTTTTATCTACATTCCTTATTGTATTGTTCCATAAAAAATGCTTTCTCTTGAATATTTTTAATGTGGTGGGGAAATTGGAAAAATAATCAAAACTCAACAGTGATTCTGTTATTTTGTGAATTTCATTTTGTTGTGTATCCTCATTGAAGAATTGGATGATATGCATTAATATTAATTGTGAAATAAAATTATTGATAAAATATTTTTCAAAAATATGTAAATGAATTTAATTATGCTGTAGGAAATTTTTTAATGTTTTGATATTCATTTTTGAATCACTACTTTGCAATTATGTTTCTTCCAATTTTTATTTCAATCTGTTTACCAAATCAAAATATTCCCAAAAAAATCATCATCAGAAAATTAGATCATTTAACTCTCATTCTCCTATTAATATGTTTATGGCTTGATATCTGGAATAATAGATGCTGTAAAACTTGAAATGAAAAATTCATTACTTGAAAAGAATAATGCAAAAATTTGTTACTTAGGGAATAACTGTATAATACATTAAACATTTTTTAAAGTTTTCGAATTGATGCATTCTGGCATCTAGATTTTATAAAAGCTAACTCTGTGTATTAATAGTGAATCTTCTAGTCATAAAATGCTTTAAATATTTATGCAATAATTTATGTCTTAAGTTTTGTGCTGTTTGTTTTGTATTTTTGGTTGTATCACTGAAGTGTAAACTCTAAACTTCTTGGATTATAGCAGAATAGTCTACTTATGAGTTGAAAAAGGTGATGCTTTTGAATGCTTATTTCTATGCACTTCTAAGCAAACTCTTGTAGCTCATGCATGTCGTAAAATGGGACTAAAATGGGTACCCAGCGTCTGGGGGTATAGTCAGGCACCCTGCCCCTGGGGATTATTTCAGGGGACCTCAGGGACTTGCCTTCTTCAGGTAAGTACGGGCATCATGACCCCGAGGCACCTTAGTGATCTTTTTCTTTCCCATGGGGATTTCCATTTTCTTTTCTGTCTTTAGTAAACACGGGTGACACACTCCCGGGATACCCTAGTGATCCTTCTCTATTTTCGACCCACCTTCTTGTCACCCATTTTTACCTTTTTTTCAACTTCACGTCTAGACCACAGTTTAATCTTATTTGGCGCAGCATAGCCATAACTGGCTCTTGTGCCAATAAACTTTACATTCACTCACTCAGTCACTCTAAGCAAACTCTTATTTTAAGATGCACTTACTGCTAATTTTGAAGGGGGGAAAACTTGTAGGCTCAACTCTCTGATATTACTAGTTTCAGTGAGGTGTCTGGTGTGGCATAATTAGATGGTTCACAAATGTATTTTGAGAGTTTGTTCCCTTATGAGAAAGAGTACTTATTACATAATCATCTAGCTTCAATCTTCCTACATTGAGCCTTTCAGTGTCCATAATAATATGTTATAGTAACAATTTTCTTTTCACAATGCTGTTTCTCAATAAGTTTAATAAAGGATATGAGATATTATTTCTTACACAAATATTAAAAATTTCTACCGTATATAAATTTTGCATGAATCTCTTATTTAAAGTAATGAAAAATATTGTACCTAATGCATATTTTTGTTTCTGATTTTTTAATGGAACATTTATACTTAATTTAATAATTTTAATATGCTTCATTATCTGTTTACACTTAAAGTTAAGATTTAAATTTTAGTAGTTTTGAAAGCAGTATAAAATCATTTATTTCTTTTTTTAAATGGAGAAACATGCCTAGATTTGCTGTTCAGTATATATATATATATATATATATATATATATATATATATATATATATATTTATAAATTGTAGTGGTAAATACTGAATAATATAGAATATAATATATATATATGTTTATACACATACACACACACACACATATATATATATATATATATATATATATATATGCATATATAATGTTTATATATATATGTATATATTATAAAAATTATTTTAAATTTTATTGTGAATTATCCTCAATATTTAAAATTAATGCAAGTAAATTATACTTCTGTTAAAGCAGAATTTTTCGACCTGGAATTATACAAATATAGAATATAAATTATGTAATATAAAGATTCTTTTAAATTTAATTTTAATAAAATAACATTTTGGAACATTTGGAATGTTAAATAATAACATTTTGGAATGTTAAATAATAACATTTTGGAATGTT
>BMAW01113802.1:341098-385662 GCA_019974015.1 Nephila pilipes
TAAATAATAACATTTTGGAATGTTAAATAATAACATTTTGGAATGTTTAAAAATACTTTTAAATTATATGCACTATGGAAAAAATTAACTACTCATTAGATTAATTAATTGAAAAAATATAAAGATTTTTTTTGAGTGTTTTATCGATCATGAATTCTTTCATTTTTTAAAAACTTGCATAGTTAATAATTTTTTTTAAAGATTTACTTGTTTAATAAATAGGTCTTATAAATTATTTTTATTTCACAATATTGTCACAAAATACCTTATAACTTTGGGTGTTTTTATGTCAGTTAGACATGTAACTATGAAATTATTAATCATATGGCTTAGTTTACATTATAGACAGATTTTTTCAATAAGTTTTAAAGTATAAATAGTATCAACTTGCATTCTCACTTCCAAATTTACATTATTATTATTGCTTTACATTTAATATGAATGATTAGCTGTTTTCTGAAAAAGAATTATTTTTCAAATTCAATGTATTTTATATATTTGTGTTCTTGTGATTTTTTGCAATCTTATTTACTAAATATTTAAGCTTTTAATCTTCTTATTTCTTGTGATTTTATTAGTTTCCTTGATAGAATATTAATATGTTTTTTATTTAATATATTAGATTATTTTCTTAATCTTTTTATATGTTTAATGAATAAATCAATTTTCTGTTACCTAATTAACTGCATAAGAAGTTTGTGCTATAAAATAATTTATCCTATCAATTCAGTCATAAGCATACTTGTACATTGTGATTATGTCTTTATATTGATCTAGATTTTTCAGTCAGAAGTCTGAAGTTATAATGCATAATTTATTTTGTGTGTAATATTACATATTAACTTGATTAATTATATTGTAATGTTTTTTAAACACACACATATATATGATATGCTTGGCTCTCTCAGGGATACATCCTAACATGCTTAAATTATGTAGTAGTTATGGCTGAGACAGCAGGTTCAAACTTATTCTTTATTGATAATACAACATATAGCTTAGAAAGAAAAGGCATCGAGCTGCAGGTTGTGGAAATCAACACATATTCGATAATCTGCGCCTCTGTACACATCTACATGGAAGGAGTCCGGTGTAGTGCTAAATTTTGTATTGTAGAAGTCAGGGAGACTAACTTTTAACATGTAATATCTTAAATTCCCATACATAATTAAACTTGGCATACCAAAGAAGAAGGAAAGTCCCCTTCTTTACTTACAATATGAATCAAAACTAAAAACCTGCACCATGATTGGAAATCCCAGTATGAAAGATACCTAATAAAAGTCCCCACAAACTTTAATTAACCTAAATTTTTGTAATATATATCTTCACAAACAAATTGTATAAAGATAATTTGTATTTCATAAATGTTTTTTTTTGTTGATGTAATTAGCTATAAAAAATGTTTATTTCTTACTATGTGTTGCTTTTTTTTTACAGGGTTATTTTCTGGTCTGTTGCATACCGTTTGTAGAAGATAAAAATACAGATAAAAAGAATCTTATGAAAATGTAAGCTAAGATTGAATTAAAACTTATTAATTAATGAAATTTATTCATGAAACTGTATCATTATCATAATAATTTTTCTCCTATTAGATCAGCTATATCAGTAGGATTTTCAGTTTTGTTGGGCATTTTGAATTACTTGGCAACTGCAGATGTAAGTGTTTTATTTAAAATATTTTTTTTAAAAATAAAGTACATTTTTATGGGGAAAAAAAATTAGTGTTATTACCTAAAAATCTTTTTATATATTTTATAAATTCAGGAGATTTTGATGTTATACTGTCAAAAAATAGTTATCCTGATTCAAAAGCACTTTTCTGAATCTTTTTCATGACATTTAATAATTATAGGATATTTTAAAGCTTGATTATATAAAAGCATATTGACATTTGATATCACTGATTTTTTTGAATGATTTCTTAAATCCTTTAATGTTCTGAATCTCAAAATCACTTTTTTGGTAATTTTTTTATTGACTTCATTTATATATTATTCTTTTAATTTGATTTTATTTCTTGCGCAATGAAATAATATTGTCTAAATTTTAATGGATGTATTAAATAATTAGAAGAGATAATATACTTTTATTATAAAGGTACATTTCACTTTATTTGCTTACATTTTACAATATCACTTATTAAAAAAAAAAAAAAAAAAAAAAAAAACTGGTTGCAGTTAGTTTGTATAAAAAACAGTGTATCAACTCTATTAACCTGTTCTAGTTCATTTTTAACCTCAGGATGGGAAAATATTAATATCTAATAACTAAGAATTGATATCTAAAACTTGAGTTTTATGCATTGTTCCTTATAGCTTATAACTTTACATAACTGTGAGTAATAACGTAGCTTTATTTAATTGTATAATTGTTTGTTCAAATGTATATTTGTTTTTATTTCATTATAGCTTATAATTTCATTTCTGGTTTATTAAACTTTATCACTTAAGTTTTTATGAAAACTAATGTTTAATGTTGTTTTTACTTTGTGCTTTATTTTACCAAATGATAGAATTTCTACGAATAGGAATGCTATATCACTACTACAATGATCTCATTTTCTTCTTATACTAGAGACTTACATGTTTGATTGATTTGGACAATTACTTAACTCTGAGTATGCCATTTGGAACTCCATCTGACACCGAATTTTGTTCTTTTCCTTATCTTCAAAAGTACCACTCGCAGAAATTTTCTAAAAGAGTAAGGATATGTTCCAAGTTAAGTGGTAAACTATGAAAAACAGTAATTAATACCTTTTGTTTTTATTTGGATATAAAAGAAGGTGGGAGATATGGACATTGATTATTGTTGTTTGAAAACTAGTTCAACTTTTTAAAAAAGTTTCGGTAATCAGTATTTTAATTAATCGAATTTTCATCTCTGAAATAGTATTGCTATTGGTTCTTCTCTGTTACTGTAGTTTGAGAAATATACTTATTGAAAATCAAGTTTGATCATGAAACTATTATATTTTATTTCTTAATGTTCAAATTTATAATTCTTTCCTGTGTTGCAGAAAGCCTATTTGTGAAATATATTTATAATAGTTAATTTTAGGAAGAGTAATGTAAAATAATTTGTACTCTTTTTCAAAAGAATCTTACATTGTGATACAAATAACTACAATATGCAGTTGCATGTTAGTGTTTAAAGAATTTGGCAATTAATTATAAGTCTGAAAAAGGAAGAAAATTGTCCATGAAGTGTGTTAGTTTTATGGTTCTAGAATACTATTTTTTGTCATGATTCAATCTAAATGTTACAACAATAACTTACTCGGTGGTGATTGGGGGGCGAGGAGAGCTACCTCCACCTCATTTTTTGGTAAAAAATTAAAATTTTTATTCTATTTTAGTCAGTTAAAAACCAGGAATTATTAATAAAACATTTGTATAAACCCTGTTATCTTACCTTGCTTTGAGACTTTTGTATCACAGCTAACCATTTAGTACAGCAAATTGCAGAACAGTTGTAGTATGTGCTGTAAGGAAAGGTAGCCAAGGTAGATAAATTTGTGGAAATCTATGTCCGTCAAAAATAAAAGCAATGTAACTTTTAAACAGAGACTAAACATATGATTCTGAGAAACTTATTTTACATTGTATAGCTTTCTTTCTATAATATAATTAATTATATTGCTTTCAACACCAAATTAAACGTTATTTAGTTCAAGCAATGTATGAGGGTTTTTTTTTTTATTTTTCTTTGCATATATTTGTGTGTATTCAGGTATAAAACAAACCTTTGAGTAAATTCCTTGGTTGCATTTTGGCAAATTTTCAGTTTTTGGTATTGATTTTAAACAAGCCGTATTTCATAATTGAAAACTTTTACTGAACATTTTTGATTTCTCGAAATATTTCTATTTAATTGTATATCATGTGTAATGTGAAAAAGGTTTAATTGTGTAATATGAATCAAAATTTCAAAAAATAAAAGCTATTATACATTGTATTAAAATTAAACCATAGTTAAGTTGGTATAAACTGTCAACTTTTACTTATCTCTCCAAATTCACTTGGAAAGTGTTAAAAACTTACCACTTTCTAACTAAATTTCTAAAATTTGTGTATCTACCCCTTATACTTGTCAAGCTCCCTGGTATTTTTTGCCCTCTCCACCATTTCTAATTTCCATTTACCAACACTGAACTTGCTTGATGCATTATACATAAACCTTTGATGTCTCACAAATATATTATAGCCCTCGTGTTGCTGCTAGGTGCGATGTTAATATAAACAATCATGCATCCAGCAAATATATTGACTCAATTTTACAATGTTCAAATATCAAGAAATTACTGTTTTTAAGATATATGTTTTTATGTAGAGCTCTTGATTATCCTATGTTACAAATAAAGGTATTTCATTCAAATCAAATATTAGTTATTTTTATATTAAAAAAAAGCATCACATTGCCAATATTGAAATAATTTTTATAATAACTTATAATTATATGGATCATTTACATGGATCTTCATATATGTGGATCATTTACATGGATCTTTATATATGTGGATCATTTATTAGAATCTTTGCCTGCATGATTTTATTTATAATATAGAAAGCATTGTGGTTTTAAAGGCATTTATTTTTAATAATAAATATTAAAATAAATGTAAATTTTAGTTTTTCACTTTTTTGAATGAATACTTTCAATTGTGATTACAATTTACTAGTATATGTAATCATACTAGTAAATGAATGCATGAATATTTTATTTCTTATATAGTGTATAAATGATTTTCTTGAATAAAATCATATATATAATTTAATGCTATTTTTTCAGCAAGTTCATATTATCAATAATTTTATATTAAAATTTTTTAAAAAATATGTAGAAACTAATGGACTTTATGATATTAGTTACATCTAATTATATGTAATATATGTGCAATTAATTAAACAATATTTTTTACAATTAAATGCAGTATATGCCATTATTGTTATGAATAGCTTGTATACTTGCCAATATGCTTATATTTCTTTAATTGCCTTGTATTTTCCTATTTTTTTTATTTTATTTTTGTGTTCTTATTATTTTGGGTTTTTGTAGCAACCAGCTTGGAAACCATTTGATTACAAAGGAAAACAACAAATTTATTTTAAAATTATGGAAATTGTAAGATCTGTACAGGTATGTTCAATTTTATGTTTCTTAAAGAAAATGACAAGTACTGAAATACTTTTTCTTATTTATTTATTTAAACTAGCTGTAGTACCCATTCTTTGCATGGGTAACTGAAACCAAAATTTTATAAAAGTATTTTAGTATAATTTTTTCTTTTCTTTTTTTTCGATGATTAATGAACAAATGAATAAATATAATGATCTTTAAAAGTGTACGAAGAACAATAAATAATCGCTACAAATATGCAGTGACACAATATGCATCAGATTTATGCTTAGTGTAGCGGATATCTTATAGAGAAGCAAAGGGGAGGGAAATAAAATTTGCTAATTGGTTGTGCAATTAAAAATTAGTTTGAAATCCACTAATTAATATTTTTTCCAGCTCTTTTTTTATAAAAAGTTTTCAAATGTGCATTCTGTATACAGTACAAATACAATTTCATTTGGATCTGTAGATTTCTAGATGAAACTATTTTAAAATTCCAGATTGACACTTTTCAACTTTATATTCAAAAATCCTTCAAAAATTAATGAATTAATTTGTATGCCTAAAATTAAATTTGACTTTTAAAAAACTTCGATCTCCCAAACAGTGTAAGAATCATAATCTTGCAACATTTCAATCGATAACTAGGTCTCCAAATTTACAAACATATTGTTTCAACATTATTAACTAAGAAAAATCTTAAAAACACAAAAGAAAATTATTAAGAAATAAAAATATTTAATTTCAAAAAGAAAAGTCTCAAAGTAAATCAAAATTAAGAGTAAAAAATAGAAACTATGGGGACAAAAGGTAAAATTGGGATTTAATAGTTAGAGCACCAATGTTAAACCATGATTTGACATTCATCAGAGTGGAATAATAGAAAAACATTAAAAATGTAAGCTATGTTTAATAAGAATTTATATTTCAAAGGCATTTGGTTTTGGGAATTGAGTAATAAGTAAAGATGTTTGAATAGGATTATCAATATCACAAATGATGTAAAAATTCTGAGTGTTTTGTTGAAATTTTTTTTAATAGTAGGATTTTCAATTGCTTGTATATCATTATTAACACATTGTTGACCAGCAATTTTATACATAGGCTATCTCATGTCACTGGCTATTATTTTGTAAATAAATGTAGAAGTAAAACAATCTAAATAAATTTCAATTAGCTTTATTTAATCATAATGAAACAAGATGAAACTTTGAACAGATCTTTTGTATAACATTTAACACAAGAAACTTTTTTATATTGCTAGTGGTACCTTCTGCTCATAGTACAGTTTTAGAGTTTTTATGAAAGTGTTTCACTTGGCAGAGAAAATGATATAAATTGGTTTGAAAAAAGAAAAAAAAAAAAAAAAATCAAAAAATCATTTTCAAAAAGTATATCTGTTACGTCACGGATACTTGGTGCATCACTAAGTTTGACAGTTATACTCAAAATATTTGAATAACTCTCCAAGGTTGGTTTGTAATATAGTTTTCAATCCTCTTTTCTTCAAAATCGCTTTCACTTTTAGATTGTATTACATTTCTTTTTTGCCATTTTTGGTAGTTTAATATCGTCTGTAACTGTGTTCTGATAAACTATCACTTTCTGATCGAAAAAAAAATGACACCTTTTGCTTCATGTTGTCTGCTCATTGCTTCTTCACCATAAATATGAATGATTTGACTGTGAATTTCAAATGCAGACTCATTTTTTACCCATGAGAAATAAATCATGGCTTGCACCTCTCAGGGAAATTTATTTTTTTAAACATTTGGGCATTTTAGTCACTCTGATGCATTTGTAAGCTAACATTACTTACCTGCACAACCACTATAAGACAACTAGCAACACCTGACTCGGGAGAAAAACATCTCCTCTACAATAATTAATTTTCAAATGTTGCAGCAGCTTTTTTTTTAAAATCTACCCTTGTAGTAAATTTAAACTATCTGTTTTTTCCGTCAAAAAACAAAAAAAAAATTGTTATATAATGTCTAGCAATGTAGCAGTTTCTCCAATGTTTATTTGGTGATATATCGAAATTTCTTAATATAAATTGACTTATTCAATATGTGATTGTTTGATATATATATATATTTTTATCTTGAAGGTATATTGAATCTTAGTTACTGACCATTAATTTGAGAATGACTTATTTAAACAATTGCACCAAGCAAAAAAAAAAAAAAAAAAATATTCCCTTATATATGTTGTAGCCATAAATATGGCTAATAAAAAAAATGTGAATGTAGCAAATATAGGATTTTATAAAAATGGTAAGTTTGCAACATTCATTTACTTTATGTGAAATTTTATTTTTATTACATCTAAAAAATTAAACCTTAAATGATCATCTTTTTGTGGGGAGGAGTGGGGCAGTCAACTATGGTATTCCAGTTATTAAAGCTACAAGTCTGCAATTTAATTAAATTTTGTTATGCAAAATAATGGAGACTTTGGGTGTGCTTTGAATTCACTTTCATCTCAAACTGCTCTTGTTGTGTAATGGAGAAATAAGGTGTATAAAATACTATCTTGTAATTATATATATCTTCAACTTATAATCATGATTCAAAACTATTTTCAAATAAAATATACTGTCTTCTACTATCATAACTCACATTATGAGTGTGATGACCCTCCTACCCCTATCCAGAGACTGATTAAACATGCTGATAGATAATAGTCGTTAAATTTAATTCTTTTATCAAAAGTTGTGAGGTAATTTCTTGGCAGTTAATAGTTTCTATGTATATGTTGGTTCATCTCATAAGTAATGTTTTTTTTCCATTGCATGAACTGATAGTTGGAGGGGTGGGAATATACTTCCTGTGTTAATTCCCAATAAAACTGGGCAGTAAATTTACCTTGTTTCTGCACTTATAGTGCAAGTTCTGAATTGTGTAGTTTTATTCAAAGTTATAATAAAAGTGACAAAGGAGGATATACTGCATTTATTACTTTTTAATGGGAAGAATATTAAGGCAGTATATGAGGATCAGAACAATAAGCCATTAAACAGTGGTTATAGAAATGGAACAAAATCCCAATGTAACTGATGATGGACTAGTTAATTAGCTTGTATTTGATTATTTAACCATATGTCAACACCTGCATGTTATTGGGAAATTTGTGTAAATGGGTTGTTCATATTAACAAAACAAAGAAAAAGCATTATTTGTGCAATAACTCAGTATATTATCAGTTTCTTATGTGACATTTCTTTTAAATATTTGTGTTTTGTGCAAGGCAATTTGTTTGCTATTTTTCAGATTTTTCACAGAGATATACGATTTCTCAATTAGATTTATTTTATTTTATTTTCATCCTTGCACCTTGTAAGTAATCAATGAATGACTATAGTTCATTTTCTCATGCTGTGATAAAAAAAAAATGATTAATTGAAAAAATTGTTTGCATTTAAAAGTATTTTTATAAATGTTTTCCCTTTAATATTATCAAAAGTCTGTTTACATACAATCATATATTTTATACATTGTTTTTTTTTTATATTGATGTATGAATTTTAACAAAATTTCCCTCAAATTCAGTTTCAAAATTCTATTTTTAGGTAATCCTAAAATCTATAAAACTTTCATTTCCCAGTTTTATTGTAATTTTCTCATTTGGGCACCATATTTTGTATTAAATTATTTATTAAAAATTAAGTATCAAAATTATATAAATAAAGTAGTTAATTAAAATTACATGAATTATTATTGAACTTTAAAAATTTAAAACCTGATATAAAATTAGTATTAACTTTTTTCATGTTTTCTGCTATTGAATATGTCTTTATCTAGCTCTATATATGTATATATATCTTTTGTACTTTGGATTATTCCAATTCAGCCTACCAAGTAGCAAAGGGAGAAGGTTGATACATTCAAACTAGTGCTCTCTTATTTCTAAAGCTCTGCTTATTTCGGTCCTCAGCCCAAAATTGCTTTATGATTTGCTGGGTTTCATTTTTTCATTTATTTTTTAATTTGGTTCAGCATTTCTCCCCCCTCCCTTTTTTTTAAAAAAATATTTGGTAAGAAAAAAATTCAGAATTTTTCAGTAATATATATATATATATATATTTATATATATATATATATATTTATATATATATATATATATATAAAACATTTAAATGTTATTTGAAACAAAAACATTTCCATTTTTCTAAATTTTGGCTTATCTATCATTTTGCTGTATTTTAAATTGTTTGGTTCTTAAATAGTTTGTTTTGAATTTTTAGGGTTTTAAATTTTAGATTGGGTTAAATTATTTTTGTAAATTTTTGTTTCATTTGCTTAATTATTACTTATTTTAATTTTTTGTTATTTCTTTTAACTGTTTATTTTTTTCTTTGATTTTTTGTTAGCTCTTTTAACTATTTATTTTTTCGTACTTTGATTTTTTTGTTAGTTCTTTTAACTATTTATTTTTCCCCCTTTTCTTGTTTTTGTTATAAATACTCTTAATATATATATATTAGGTCTACCAGAAAGTTCTGTCTGTATTTGAAGTGAAAGATTTTAATACATTTTTCAAACATTTAATAATGTTTATTATACAATATATTCTCTGTCATTACTTATAAATTCTTGCCAGTGTGATGGTAATTTATAAATAACCATTTTTGAAAAATGCCTCGTCTTTCAAGATGAAGAATTCAAGTAGTGCTAGGTTGACGTATGCTTCAATTTTGAATTTTTTGTCCTTTCAAAAAATTTTGCAAAGAGATAAACTAGTGATAAGTAAAGAGTACTAGGTCTGAGGACTACAGTGGATACTGCAGAAATTCCCAGCCTAGCTCTGTGCTTCTTTGACAATTTGTTAAATCAGCATGTGGTTCAGCCTTATTATGATGCAGTATAAAAGGCTTCATATTGAACATTGCCGACCTTTTCCTTTCTGAACTTTGTTTAAGTCATCCATTTGCTGACAGTGTCTCTCTGAATTGAGCTTTTTGTTAGGTTTCAAAAGCTTGAAATGTATTGGTTCTTGGACATACTACCTTATGAACAGCATTCTCTTATTCAGGCTCAATCTCGATTTAAAGGTGGAGGGGACAGGTAGGCCATGCTGAAAGTATACTCTTTTCCTTACAAAATATTTGAAAATATATCAGGTATCATCTGATCTAAAAATGTGCTTGTTTTCATTCCGACCAATTAGAAATGTGTTTATGACGATTCGATTAAGCAAAATTTTCATTTAATTCACAAGGCACCCATCTGGAATGCTTATAAACCAATCCTAGGAATGATGGAAAATATATTGTACATAGTAAATATCATTGAATGTATGAAAAATGTATTATTTTATTTCGCATCACCAATGGACAGAACTTTCCTGTTGACCTAATATATAATTGCGTTTAATTTTACAGTTCTCTGCATGTTTGAACTTTTTTTTATATTTCTTCCTTTTTTTTTTTGATTAATTTACTGGTTGATTTTAGTGCTGACTAACTATTATCAGTATAAGACTCCTCTTTAAATGGTGTTTTCTTTTATTAATTTCCTCATTACAATTCTTACAATATATTTATAACTCTAATATCTTTATTTCTTAAATTTTTCTGAAAATATTTTTTTTAAAAAAATGAATTGTAAAATGGCAATTATATTTTAATTGATTAATCTTGCAATATAGTGCAAATATTTAATTTATTGAGAGTTCATTCTATTTTTTTTTTATCAGATTTGTAAATTTACTATTTTAAAACATTCTCAAGAATATACTTTTAATCCCTGATATTAATTTTTTTTTGTTTTAGAGTTTCTTATTTTTTTAATGAAAATTATTTTTGTAGAGTGACCAATCAGGAGGCATTTGTCATCTTGAAACATTTGGTCAAATTTCTGTGAAAGCAGATATTGAAGGAACTCTCAATGATGTTACTGTAGTTCTCATATCAAAAGATGTTGATCATCCTTTATCCTTGGATTCTGTTATCATCCATCCTTGTGTCAATGTTCATGGGCCAACTAATATAGGTTTGTAGGAACTGTGTTAGATCTTATCTTGAATATCTTAATATATACCAACTATTTTTTTTTTTTTTTTTTTTTTTCAAATATGTGATTCTTGGAAAAAATATATTTTGAAAATTTTAAGAAAATAAAATTTTCATTTTTTTATGTTTTAAATATAATTTGAATGGTATTTAACCCATTGGGTTACAAGGACAGTAATTCACTAATCTTGCAATATAGGCCTACAAGGAAAATAACTTTTCTGCAATCTTGTGTGTGTATTTTTTTCCAGTACTATATGCAGAACAAAGATTTGGACTTTAAATATATTTTTTACTTTGTTTCTCTCTCTATATATGTATATGTGGAGTTGCGGATGGGCGACGACACAATTAAATACGATTATTTGAACAGAATTATTTAATTAAAATAAGAAGACAATATTTACGAAATTAATATGAATAATAAAAGTTAATATCATTAATGTTAACAAAAAAAAAAATTAAAACATCCGAAAATAAAGAGAGTTGTTTACCATACGGCAGCATCTTCGTTCTTGGCTGTCTTTTTTTATCTTCTTTTATCTTTAAATTTTTGTAAATCTGACAAACTAAACTATTCAGAAATATTCTTAAAGTGATCAATCCAAATTACTATATTTTCATGGTATTCTGCATTAAATTTAGAAATGGTACTTTTGATATCAGAATAATTAATACCAATATTATGAATAGCAGAGCTTTTGTTTATATTACTTCTATAATGTTCACCATAAATATTATTCATATTACACTGCACACACAAATAATCTCTTCTTTCATATTGCTTGGATGAATCGTTTTTTTTTTTTTTTTTTTCTTTTCTCCTGATTTATGAGGTGGATTTTGATGGTCTGCAAGAACTTCCAATTTTCGGCCAACACATCAAGGTCACACAGTAGACATAGAATTCTACTTGCAAGTTCTGTTTTGTGTCATAAAATGGAATGTTTAATATATTACATACAGTAATAAGCTTGTTGAGCAAAAAAGAATCATTCAGATTTTGTAATATATTTTTAAATTCATCACTTTTGGTTTGAAAACCAAAGCCAGGAAAATTTCTTATTCTCTTTCGATTTAAGTGATCTCCATCAGAATTATAAATGAATTTATGAAATATTCTTATTTTTTTAACTCTACAATTACTCAATGCAATGTTTATTTCATTAATATCGTTTAACGTTTTCATCATCAAATATAAAAGTAAATAATACATACCCTTTTTTTCTTTCATAGCTGATGGAGAATTCTTTGTACAATGTACTAATCCAATTTTTAAAAATCTACAAACACACACACACACACATATAATGTCTTGCTATTCTATCGTAGCAATTCGTACTTCATTTTTCCTTATATTAGAAGTTAGTTAAATATTCATATTGTTATTAATAAAATATGGAAAACATCAACTTCAAATAATTGTTTAAAATATAGTTTATAATTTTGTTCATTTCTTAATTGTTATTATTTATAAAAATATATTTGATGGTCCATGCCTGATAAATAAAATGCATACTGTATAAACTGTATGATGATCTGTAAGCAAATTTTTATTAAAATATGTTATGGATGATAAATGATCATTGTCTTAAAATATTTAACCATTTTGAGTTGCTATAAATAATTTTAAAAAAATATAATCTTGTTATTGTATACTGAATGCATGCTAATGTATTTAATTCTATATGTAAGAGCTTATTTTCTTATAAATTATTGGCATTATATTCACATCCATACTCTAGGAAAAAGTTTTTGAATCTAGTAATTTGTTTTTCCTAGCATTTATATTTTGACTATGCTTTTTTTTTTTTTTTTTTCCATTTAAAATTTATTTTTATGTTAGGTTCTGGATCTTTGAAACGATTGCGGTTTTCTCCACCTTTACATGAATTTGTTATGCTTCAGTATTGCTCACCTTTACCTAAAGAACCTCCCATTCAAGGTGTTTTCAAAATGCTAGTAAGTATTATTTTCACTAACTTGCTATGTTGTGTCAATTGAATGCACATTATAGTATTATATTAGAGATTTTCTGTTTCTTATGAGTTAAAATTTATTCAAGTCTGAAATATTGAAAAAATTGTTCATGTCATCAACAATATTGTTTTAACATTTTTTTTTCTGCATGATCATTGTCACTAATGATTTTATCAAAATTAAAATAGCACTTCATTTAATTTATATTTTATTACATCTTTTTCTACTTGTTTTCTGCATTGCAAAATTATGCACACCAGCTCATAAAGTATAAAAATGACATAATAATGAACTTACATTAATTAGTTTTTCAACTTACTTTAATTTATGTTATTAGTTTGTAATTGGGGCAAATATTAATTGTGAAATATCTCTGATACTTTTTTCGATAACTAATGTTAATTTTATGAAAAGCTTATGTTATATTATTCTCATATACATCTGGAACAAAAATTGTTACTTACCTAAATACATTTTAAAAATTATTTTGTTATCAATTGACTGGTATGGCATATTATTATAGTGAAATTTTAATTTTATTACATCGTTGTTATTACATCTAAAATTTTAAAAAAATTTTAGGGAGAAAACTCAGTGGAACTTTTAATACAACTGAAACTGCATGAAAAAGTGAAGAACAGTTTTGATTTCTGTGATCTCATCATAAAATTTTTTAACAAGTTCAGTATTGCATTATTTACTTTAAAATTTAGAATGATTGCTCTACATGTTGTATATAATTGATTCTTTTGAGTAAATATTAAATGTGTTCTAAAAATTTATCTCAATTTAGCATACAATGTTTACTGTAATTAAATATGTTGTGTGTGAATTGATATTACTCGTACTACATGCATTAGAGTTAAAAAAAACTTGCACATACTCTTAATTTGGAGTCACAATCAAATTTCTATGACAGGATTAGAGCTTAAAAACCTTTCTCAAACTTCTTTGCCTCATTTAACTTGGAAACAAAGACACTTTTCATAAATGATTTCTCTCTTTATTTAACTCAACAGGTTTGTTCAGAATCAAAGTTTTAAAACTCTTGATATACCAACTTTACCATGAGATTGTTGGAATTCCATATTTGCTGTAAATATTTGTATTTCATAGTATTTTTTATTTTTTATGAATGAGTAATTGTATTATGTGACAATTTATGTGTGTAATTATTTCACTAAACAATAGCTCTGAAATTTTTTCATGTTAATTTTATGAAACTGTCAGTGTTGATTTGTGCTTTTTTTTTTTTTAAAAAAAAAAGAGCATGATTTGTTTATTGATTGTTAGTCATGCTCACACACAAAATTTGGTTTGGGTTTGTATGTGATTTACATGTAAATTAGCATCTTTTTTTATATTTTCTTAATTTTAAACTCTGGAACATCAAAATAATTAAATATTGAAGGAACTTTTGAAATGTTTTCCTAATGTAACTTTTTTTTTTGCATATAATTTTATGGGGTAAGCTAGATATTTATGCAAAGTTTTATATATTTACTTAAGACTTTAGCATCGTTTTTTTTTTTTTTTTAATATAGAGGACCTGTGAAAAACATGGAATTTAACGTTAATCATGGCTCACCAAAATTGTCTGAGGATAAGCATTCCTTAAAATGGATCTTGGGTAAATATAATTATACTCTTTTATTAATGTTTTTAATGGAAATGTATTAAGTGCATTGTGTAGAAAAAAAAAAAACTAGGACTTTCAGTTGTCAAAGATTTACTAGACATGTTTTTTTTAAAAAGCAATCAGCATTAACTTTCCTTCTGAACTGCTTAACAAAGCTAAAATGTTCTGGAAACGTGATCCATTTGTGTGTTGCAGTAGTTGTAAGTTATGAGGTGATTTTAATTTTTATATTTGTCTGAGAATAGAATCCAATTAGTCTTGTTGTATGGATGGATTCTCTAATATGAAAATTTGTCTGTGAATGATTTTATTGGTATTGTAATGTTCATTCAACAAAGAACAATAATCTTAAAAATTTATATTTTAAACCATTGATCTTTGAGCTGAGTAGAATATACAATTTTTATTATTCATTTGCATTTTGCTAATGCAAACTTAAAATGTTAAATAAATAATTTAGTTAATTAATATCTTCTATATATCAATTTTTAAAAATCATCCAGCTTATAAAGAAGTATCAAGCATTTAGAAATTAATATTTAATAGTTCTGAATGAACATTTTAATGCTCTTTAATAAAAATCTTTAACAATTCAAAAGCAGTAAATTAATACAAATGATATTTTTAAAAGAAAAAAATTGTAATTTTTAATTCAAAAAATGTTTTTGCAAAATAAAAAAAATAAACTATTTCAAATAAATATGAACTTCTAATTTTTAAATGTAATTATTTTTATCAACGTCATTGTATCTGAATAGTAGTTACATTTTAATCTCATCTAGATATGTGTAATTTTAAGATACAATGTTATTAGCAAAGCAAAATAGTCTATTTTTAATGTGTCATCATTACTAGTTTTTAAAATATTAATTTGAAGCAGAATTTTCTTTCAGAAATCTGCTTAATATTTATATTAAAATTTTTTGATGAAAAATATATGATACAGATAACATTGTCTCATTTATTTTTTTTTAAAATCTGTAGGCTCAAAATTTCCAAAAGACTTAGAAGCTGTTCTTACAGCTAAATTGGAATTTCTTGATAAACCCATATTACCAAATGATGATCCATTCTGTGTTGATAAGAACTGTTATGCTCAGGTAAGAGTTTATTAAGTTATTTGTAATAATTAATTTTTATTAAATTTTTAAAGGTTATTTTAACTTGAAATTAATTTATGAAAATTCTTGTTTTATGAACATTTTTCTGTATATATTTATCATTAATTATTGTTTAAAATATTTCATCACTATACAACTTAATATATTATTTACAAATAATTACTATTTTGTTGGCAAACTAAATGTGTTAATTTTCAAAAATGAAAAATTGCATTTTGTTTTCAAAATGGACAATTAGATAATATTTCAAATTATTAAGTTTGCTGCTGTTTCTCTTTTATTTTTTTAGATAAATTTTAAACAGAGCAATTCAACATTGAGTGGATGCAGCATTGATCCCAAAAATGTTTCAGTTTCAGAAGGAAGTAAACCAAAGATAATTATTGGTAAGATAATTACTCTAGTTGAAATATTTATTAAAAGTATTTTCTTAAATTATTTATGACAAATCATCATAATTTTTATGCAAGAGATATGTAAATATTATAATTGGGCTGATAACTTAAGATTTTACTTTAATTAAAGTTTATCAAGTATTAAATTATGTTTTTTGTTATTAAAAAAAAAGTTCAGCTTTTGAAAAGGAATGAGAGTGGGTGATTGGTGCTTCCCTTCTGGACCAATCAAATTGTTTCACTTTCCAAAAATGCTTTGTAAAATAGAGAAATGTTCATTATGAGGATTAATTAGTTCTAAGATTGAATGCAGATAATGAAAGATCATTAAAAAGTAGTAACCTTTTAACTGAAACTAAACTGCTCAAAATATTTTAAGCCTAACAATGCCACAGTAATACGAGTCCCATTTACAAAAGCTAAGTTTGTTCTCTGATAGATCAGCAGTATCATTTCTTCATAGCAATTGTAAATTGTCTCCTTATTAATGTTTTTAAAATGTGACAGCTTGTGTGAAATTTTATAGGAGAAAATTATAAACTGTATGTTACACTATACTGAAGTTGAAATGGTTCAAAATGAATATTTTTATTAAAGTTGTTTTATTATCATGTGGTTATCAAAGTAATGATCAATTGAAAGTGTTCCAGTCAGCAAATTCAAATTTGTGTACCATGTAGAAGTTCTGCTAGTATTATCTCCCTCCTTGCTAACTGGCCCATGTGACTAACCTCATCATCAGTAGCATGTGAACCTTTGCTTGTGACAGATTGTGCCATTCATAATGGCAACTAAACATAAATGTGGTGTATTCTCATAATTTCCTACAAACTTAAAATAATAAACAAGTTAAGGAATGGTGCTGGCGGATCAAGCTTAAATCAGTAATATGGAGTAGAAAATGCAACAATATCAGACATTAAAAATAACAGTCATTTGCTAGTGTACTTCACAGTGAATAAGGAAGCTGAATTGAGGCTACCTTTGCTAATCATAGGAAAGTCTACAAATCCAAGGTGCTTTAAGAGAATAAAAAAAATTACTAATCTCAACAAAAACCAAAACAATTCCGGGATGGATACAAGCATATTTGTAGAATAGTATGGCTCTGTATTCATCCCTGAAATCAAAAAGCATTAGTTTGCTCCTGGGAATTCTGAAAATGTTTTATTTTTTATTGATAATGCCCCAATCATCCTTTAAATCTTTCTCTGGAAAGAGGAAATGCAAAGTTTAAAGGGTTTTTTTTGCGTGATCTGAATGATTTGTTATCCAATCACTTCTAGTTCCAATTGTTTCAGATAATCAATGCTGCATTGTATTATTAGCCACTGAAAGGGATATTGTTTTCGTCAATGACAAAATTAGCACTTTTCAAAATTTGATCATTACAGTTTTTGCAAAAATGTTTGATGCCTGCTTTTACAAGTAATGAACTTAATTTTCAAATATATGCCACAGTAAATTTCTCCTAAATTTTTTTCATTGGTTTGAAATAAAACATATGTGAACATTTATTCAATTTATGGCAGCAATAATTACATTTCACTTAAAATGTATTCAATTTAATAATTTATCATTTGCTTTAATTATATCTCCAATATTTTATTGTTTGTTTGTATTCTAATGTTTAATTGAATAATTTAATAATAGTTTTTTTTTAAAAAAAAAAAATTAACACCTTTAGTGGTGAAGTCTTCGCAACACCTTGCATAGAATAATTTGTTATGATTGTTTTCATTTATTTTCATTATTTTAATATTTAATAAATTATCCCAATATTTTCAAACATCAGTATTTAATTAGTTTCTGTTCAAGGTTAGTATTCATTAGTATATTCGAGGCTAATAAGATCTTTTGAAATGAGATTTCACAAAAGTATATGTTACTATTAATTTAAAAATCTTCACAGTTTTACTAACATTTTTACAATATATCTGATTAACTTAAACATTGGCAGGCCATATCAGGTAATTTGAAATGAAATGTTTACATTCTGAAAATAAATTATCTGCACTTGACTCCTTATGTAGTTTTCATGCTTAGCATAAGGTATATGGAAAGATATAGAGGTTATTTATGTAATTGAAATCATAAGTTCAGTATATTACTTCATTGTAAGATTGATATTTGATGCTAATTCACTAAATGTTATTTTATAACATTACTGAGACTTTTCTGTTAATGATTATCAGCTTATTCTTGCTTGGATACACTTGTTTTAAATCACATTATATATAGGTACATATATATGCTCTCTGATTTAGCACTCACTCAAAAATGATGCTATGATTAATAGTTTCTATTCTATGATTCAAACTATGATTAATAGTTTCATTATTCTTCATGAGAAATAACATTAAGGTTTAATTCTATTTTTACTCTCTATCATTTTATGTGCCTTAGATTGGTTCAATTCCCTATTATTAAGTCAAATAATTTCAATATTCCTTTCAATAAAGTATGTGATAAATTGATTGGTAAAGCTATGATTTTGTGGTTGATTGGTTGCAATTAAAGGCTTTCATCTTCTGAAAATCAAGTGGTATAATAAGGGCTTTTGCACATTAAATTCATGTTTTCTGATATGAAAGATTTGGGTACCAAATTAGAATGTCGATATTCATTTGATCAGTTAGAAGAGATCTATATTCAGCAGCTCATGGGGCATTTTTAATGCAACATTAATTCAGACTAAGCCAATTTTATTAGATATAAGTATCATTAATGGAAGACAAAGATATTATTTTCCATCATTTTTTTAAAAAAAGATTTTTATCTGTACATGAATTAAAGATAGTATAGTCATTAAAAAAATGGAACTCCTGTAATAAATTCTGCAATTCTCCATCACAATAGGGAAAAACTGATACAAATTTTAATGGTTTAAAGTGAACTTAATTATGAAATGTTAATGAATTAACATAATTAACTTCCAAAAGGATTTTTTTAAAAGTAGAATCCAATTTTTTTTAGTACTAGATAATTATTTTAACTAGATAATTTCCGAGTAATGGGGGTTTAAAAAATGGGTCTTCTAATGTTACATAAATATCTCAAACATTTTATTAGAAATTTGCACTCCACACTTTTCAAAGCTTTTTTTATCAAATGACTGGTATATTTTTTAATTTTAAGAGTGTAAAATGCTTGAAAAAGTAATATTATGATTAAAAAGAGGAATTATTATATACAATGATGAAAAAAATGAACCTGTAATAATGCATTTTTTTAAAAAAATTAATGTATAAGAAATAATAATTTTATCAGATTAAAAAAAACTTATGAACAATATATTTGAAATTGATCACATAATTAATCAGGAGAGATAAAAATATGAATGACTAAAAGATAGATTACTAATAAAAAAAATGACAAGATTCTGATTAAGAATTTTTTTTCATTATTTATGTATTAGAAATTAATCTTTTCATTTTTTTTTTTTTTTAAAAAAACTATCATGTTTAACTTTAAAATTTAATAACCACATTTTTTCATATATGTATATATGCATAAAAAATGTATCTGTATTGTGTCATTCAATATTAAATTTTTTCTACAATAATGAAGAATTAAAAATTCATCATTATTGTATTTGAAATATAGAGTAAATCAAAAAGATGAAATAATCTAGTACCAGGTTATTCAATCATTTAAACTTTGAGGAACCCTTTGAGCTCACCATTTCCTTGAAGGAACCTCTTGATCAAAGAGAAGAAAAATTGGATATCAAAACTTTATCCTACTCAAATTTACAAAATTATTATTGCATCTTTATTTTATCACAATAGAAATGTTTTAATAAGGTTATGAATAGTAAGATAGCTAATGAGTTTTTTCTAAAATATATATTCTATGAATAATAAACAAAAGCAACAGTATATTTTAAATTTTAACAAATTAATTAAAAAAGTTTTTTTAAAATGACTTGGCTGTAATAGTTTTTATTGCAAAGTATTTTTACGCCTTGAATAATTGGTGAAATCTGCAACTTAATGTTATCTTCAGTATCCAATCTGTTTCTGTATTTTATTTTTGTCGCAGCTTAAAAAGAAAATAATTTTTCACTACATAAGTTGGAAACATATGACATTAGATGTTTCATAGCTCTTTTGGCAATTTCAGGATATTCTTTTCTAATGTCAATACAAAAATGCATACTATTAACTTGACTAAAATTTAATTTAATTTGAGCACAGCCGATATACCAGTTTATTGTTCTCTTTCTTTTATTGGGAGTTTGGAAGTGTCACAGTCTTGAGAAGGATTTTGGATTCAAGATAATTTTTCTTTTAGAACTGAGAAATGTTCTTCGTAGATCTGATAAATA
Organism: Nephila pilipes; assembly: GCA_019974015.1. Lineage (NCBI taxonomy): Eukaryota > Metazoa > Arthropoda > Arachnida > Araneae > Nephilidae > Nephila > Nephila pilipes. The sequence continues at coordinate 361,704 of BMAW01113802.1, forward strand.
TTGGACCAAACTAATTTTAAACACTTTTATCAGGATTAGCATTTCTATCAACTAAAATATTATGCAAATTAGGACAGCATTCCATATTATCTTTCAAATTGCAATCTGAACAAAATTTCAATTTTACTTTATTTATACCTTGAAAATAATAAAATAAGAGGACGATTCTTCACCTGAGCCAAAGCATGGAGACTAATATGTGGCTTAATGCGCCTCAATTAATTTATTTGGAGCACTTGAATTTTATGAAATTTAAGGTTTTATTTTATCCATAAAATATTTATTTATATTTATTTTTACAAGCAAACTTATTTATTTATATTTATTTTTACAAGCCTTTGAGAATTTGATCTTTTTATAAAAATTAAAATTTTACTAAAATTTTGGTGTTTTGATTGAGCAAATAGTGATTTCTTGTGGAACCCCTGTCAAAGTTCCAGGGAACCCAGGTTGAAAACCTCTGATCTAATAGAAATATAAATCTTGATCATTTTTATGGAAAAAAAAAAAAACTTATTTCCCCTACCCCCATTACTAATAATTAAAACAATTCTGTTTCAGAACGAAGTATTCAGTCAGCTGAATATCGTATATGGAATAACTATGGAGATGTACCTTTCCCTGTAAATATTGCAAACAAATTTAATAAAGTTTTCACATAATTTCTTTAAAAAAAGAATAGATAAATAATTTTTAAAATACAAGATTATTTGAATATAAAAGTTTTATTGTAAATAAAATTTACAAAATACTCATTTGTGTGTTTACTTTTCAAACAATATCAATTTATATTTTTTATTTAAAAAATGCTATAATTCAAGTAGACCAATAGCAGTTCTTGGTCTCAAGCTAATTTATTTTCAATGGGAACAATTAGCAAATATTTTAATAATTTCCATTAAAATAATCATCAACTGTAACATTTGCTTCATTTTTATTCTATTTATTTATAGTTTTAAACAAACAAAAAATATCAAAATTTGTTTGGATTATCAGTAATTTCTTTTATAAGTCTTCGAGCTATAATGGTGATAAAGTTACTATCACTTCTGGAAAGATTATAACTGGCAAAAACTTGCATTTTGATCCTCTCACTCAACTGTGCTGCTAATGAACAACTATAATCATCTGCTGAATGTCCCATTAATGCGGATGAAACTGGTGAGGTGCTGTATGGTGTTTTCATAGCAACTGCAAGACTGTCAAAGTTTCCTTGATCACCAATCCAAAGGAAAAGAGAATCTTTCATTTTTATTACATGAAATATCACATGACAGTCAAGCAAAGTATCTTCAAATGTATGCGTTTTCAACAGAGGCTCTAAAAGAGTGGATGAAAGAGAGATTTTTTTTAAAAATGGAAAAATTTATTTTACTTTTCAGTTGTTTTAAATATAAAAATATATGAAGGAAAGAAAGAGAGAAAGTAACAAAGCAAATATAAACATTAAAAAATATTACAAATAATTTAAATTTTGGCAATGTAAATGTAATCTTTTTATACCAAGTTTTTTTAAACATTTTTTCTTTAATGCACATTTTCTTTTTAAATAAATATATATATAAAGGAAGAATTTCTTAATTTTTTACTATGCATACTTGACAGGATTTATTCTAGAAATTTTGAAGAGAGGTTTATTCTGCCTTCCTTAGATGTATTTCAAAAAGTGTACTGTTTGCTATTTTTTTTATGAGTTAACCATTATACAAAATAATTTTTGCATTCTTCAGAGTTTGTGTGCAAAAATTAATATTTTCTTAATACAAGTTATATTCACTAACCATATTACCATTAAACAAAATTGCTACTTTTAATGAAACAAATAGGACCCCCCCCCCATTTTTTTGCACTCTGTTCTTTTTCATTTATCAAAGGAAATCATGTATGTAAAGAAAAAAAGTTGGTGTGAAAATTGCTGTTGATATTATTCCATTCATACTCTTATGGTGACAATAGAAAAGAATGTTACAAATGGAAATAGTACATTTTCTGACTTTAAAAAGCAAACATAGAAATTCTAATTGTGTTGAGCTGATCAACTAACAAGATCAATCTATGAAGAGTTTATAGAATAGTGAAAAATGACACAAGTTACAAATGAATACTGCTCATTAATACATGCTCTTATTTGACTGAAATAATAAGATGAGCATGCATCCAAACAGAATAAATGGTTTGTGCTGTGTTAAATGCCATTTTTAATTTCACACCTGTAATTTTTTTCGTATTACTATGTTTATGCACAACTCTTTTTCTTTATTTTTCAATATTTTATTAAGTCATTTGATGCATTAAATATAACTGCTTTTTTGTGAAGAGATTGTTAGGGATGATACAAATAGAAACTAACAAATTTAATAAAAAGTGGTACTCACTTGAATAAAAATTTTAAAAAAATCAAGTCACAGATACCAGGAAAGAAATAAGCCAAATGTGCTTACTCGTTACCAAAAATGTATGAAGACAATGTGGCTTGAAACTTTAATTTTTATGTATACTTTTTAATTTTTTTTTCACAGATTCCAATTTAAAAACCCAAGATAATAATTTGAAAAATAAAATATTTATAAAAGTTTTATTTAAAAAAAAATGTCAATCTGTTTTGTTATATGTTGAATAAGATCTGTAAAACTTACAATTCAGAAAGATTGAAATTGGCTTAAAAATACGGAAGATTAGATTTGATTGTTGAAAAAAATCATACTGACACATAGAACTCAAATCTCAAGATATTGAATTTCAAAAGCATTGTAATTATATGAATTACATTTATTTGATGAAAATGCATCTTTGACATTTAAGAATATTATTTCAAATTTCTTTTAATGGTAATTAACTAAAAGGTAAATTTTTAAATTACTAATGTGATTAAGTGTAAAATTTGTCTTTCAACTTAGACTTAAATTTCCTGTCAAAGAAATCCTGAAGACTTTTAAATGAAGCATTTCTTTTTAAGATTTTGGCATTTTCTCATTTGGAGGTAATAAATAATTCCACTATTACTAATTTGTCATTCCATTATTATGAGATTCATTACATCTCAAATAAAATAAAACTTCTTTATACCAAATAAAACTTTAGAATCTAATAATCTCAGATTACAAGCTGTATAAAATACTATTTAAATTTACAATCATTATATACAATTATTAATATTATTTGGTTTTTCAAAATCATACTAGAATTATTTTACAGTTCTTTTTTGAACACAAAATTCTTTTTTAATGATATATGATACAAATTATGGTATTAATTAAGCTGCAATTATATCTGAATCAAAAACAAAAATGTATTCAATCTGAGTTTTAACCTTTCTACAATTTAAAACCCTGTAACATAACTTCATTTTAAACTGAAAAATCTTCAATTTAAAAAGTGCTTAGAATCAAGATTAAAAAGAATATTTGTAAAATATTACTGTCAAATATAAAAAATATGCACTCCAAATGAAGCTGAAATTTTTTAAAATTATTAATTTGCAAAGTTAACAAAATTCACAATAGATATCTGAATAAATAATCAGGAATGAAACAATTGGCAAACAAAAAATTTAGAGGTTGGGTATTTTCAGAGTAGCAAAGGAAAATTCATAACAAGCTTAATATGAAAAAGAAGCCAATTCTTTAGAGAAACATATTGATGTATTTTATGGTATTTTTGCAGATATTTTCTACTAAACTTCATTTTTTGAACGAGCTCTACAAGTTATTTCTATATTATAAAGATATTTGGTACTTTTCTATTTCTCAGGCACAAATCTCGCTATGCAGACTTTATTGGCAATACAAACAGTAAACACATATTCTGTTTGGCGTAGGGCCACAATAGCCTAGTGGTCAAGGTCGTGGACTCGCTGCTGGCGATTTTCGTTCAGTCACGCGTTCTATCCTTGGCCTCCAAAGATCCGTCGTGGCTGATGCACGTTAAATCTGTTCGGGGCCCAAAGTCCTCCCGTTGGTGTGGTGTGGATGTTAGGAGAGGGGGGTGCCAGCTCAGGTGTCATCCTCATCACTTGACCGTGGTTCAAAATTAAAAGGTCTGTCGCCAACAGCCCTCGTGTTGCTTCTAGTACGATGTTAATAAAAATTAAACTAAACTCTGTTTGGCGTTTTTTGTATAATTTTTGGTGACTTTATTGCTTGTGCTGGCGAAATGGAAAAGTACCAGATATTTTATTCAATGACTTTTAAATTTTAACTATTAGTTTGTGTGTTATAAAATTTTATAAAAACACTGGACAGTAAAAGCTAACCATGCTCTTTAAAAAACAAACCTGTGCAAAATAAAATTTTAAAATTGATACTAAAGGCTAGTAGATTCATCTTGCTTTCTGATTAACTTAAAATATATGTATCTAAATCTGCTATTGAATAAAAACTCACTTTATTAATTTCTTCAAAAAATTAGTGGTTTAATGTATGAATATGTCTATTATATTTTTATCACTTTAGTTACCATATTTTCTCATTCATCTTCAATTTGAAAACTAATAATCAATAGAACATAAACTTTTATAAATATTTGATACTCATAAAATATATGATACATCCATTCAAAAGAAATGAATTGTCTGAATCCAACCAAACTTTTAATAGAAGTTTTAAATAGTTACCTTTTTTAGAAGTCTATTATGAACTGACAAGTCAAAATTACAGAATAACATTTAACACTAAAAATAAATAAAGTAAAATGATACTGTATAATTCACGAAACTCTAAAACTTTATTATACTTGTTGTACAATAAACTATTATATAACTAAAACTATTATACTTATAGCATTATAAACAAAACATCGATTTCTAAAACAAGTAAAATAAAATTTTACATCTTCTTTATAGATGCAATTATAGCTTAAAGAATCTATTTACACTAAGCATGATTATTTGAAATAAAAAATAGTACACACTAGGAATGACATTATACATATATTTATTTATAATTTTGATTCTATATTTCAGCTAAAAGAATTCCCATTATACATAGTTTTTCCCAAAAGTCTTAATAGAAGCAAAACATTAAGACATATTGAAAAAACATTATTGCTATTTCTATTTATTTGTAATTAATACATTCCAATTCATACATAAATAGGAAAACCACCAAAAAGAGGAAATTCGCAGTTGATTATTTATACAGCAGCTCAAAAAAGTATTGGGGCAAAATCAACATTCAAACATTTTTTGGAAGAAAAATTAACTGTTTAATTTTAACTAATTGTTTTTCTTACATGTCATATCTGAAGACATAAAATTTTAAGGAAAGCTCAAAATGAACTTAAAACATAGATAAATAATTATAAAATTGGTTAAATCCTATTTTTTTAGATTATTACTTGGGATGATTTTTACAATCATGCCAAATGCATTATTTTCAAACTCAAAGCTGTTTCAAAAGGAAACAAGATGGCACTTAGGCTGTAGACAGAAAAAAAAAGTGTAAATAGCAGAAAAACACTGTAAAACGAGCCATTTTTAAACTGAGAGGCTATGATGAGAAAAGGGTTCATTCTTGTAGTAGAGTTATTAATTCTTTTTATAGAATTATTACTAGCCAGAAAAAAATATATGATTTTACAACTTTTTGGATGCTACAATAGGGTTACTATTATGCTGAACTATGATCCAAACAAAAAATTATGGCGCTTCCCTCTCTGTTATAGCAGTACCCAACAATTAATCACCAAATGACAAAGAAATATTGCTAAGTTAAGTTGTATTGAAAGGTAGGCTTCATGAGTTTGGCAAATTATATACCACTAACATATGTACTAACTGAAAGTAACAATAAAAAATATACTGGAATGTTGTGGAAATGAGCTATAAATAGAAAATTCTGGCAGATAAAATGCATAAAAAGATTTCTAACCAAATTTGAAGTTTGATTTGAAATTCAAAGTTTGGTGTTGAAGTACTAAATTGCTAAGATAGGCTGAAAAACTTCTGAATTTTCTGTTGACATTAGAAAACTTGTAATGCATCATTGGAAACGTGGAAAACTGAGAGGAAAGTATATTCAATACAAAAAAAATCTACAGTTCAAAACATTGTTTCAAAATACAAGAAAACAAGCCACATGCAGGATGTCCAAGGCATTTCACAAAACATGAGGAACTACAGATCATGGGAATATTACTTGCAATCCTAAAACCAGTACAGTAAAATTGACATTAGAAGTGTGTCACATGTTTAACAAGCCAGTCAATGCAGAAATATTTTCATATTGTATAATTTTCATTGGTGAGTAAGAAAAAACCATTAATTAGGGAAGAAAATTCAAAGAACCAACTACAATTCACTAAAACCTACATTCAAAACTCTCTAGACTTTTGGAAATGAGTTATATTTGTAGTTGAGAACAAGTACAATATTTTGGGAAATGACAGAAAGCAAATGATATGGATACTGAACTTGAAATGAAGAATCTTGCTTGGTAAAAACCTTCATTTAATTGATGGAAAAATCAACAGCATTGTATATTTTAATATTTTGAAACAAAATGCTCAACAAAAGGGCATATTTACACATTTCAAACTTTATCAGGATACTGACCAAAACAAAAAGCTCAGATTTGCAGACTTTATATAACTGTCTACATGTAATTAATACACATGCACAGAGTCATGATATCAAGCATGATTGGGAATCATTCGGAAAATTGAATCCCAAATTTCAAATAAAAGTGAGTTAAGAGAAAGACTTGTATAAGAACCAGTAAGACTATGGTTGTAGTGATGATGAAGTTTAATGGCACAATAGCCAGATATGGTTATGCTGCACCAAACAAATTGTAATTGTGATCTAGACATGAAAAAAAAGGTACATAGGTTGATGAGAAGGAGGGTTGAAAATAGAAAAAGATCAATAAATCAATTGTATCCTGGGGTGTGTCACCTGTTTTTACCAAAGACTCCATGGGTAAGAAAAAAGATCACTATGGAGCTTCGGATGAGTGATGCCCATCTTTACCTGAAGAAGGTAAGCCTCTCAGGACTAAGAAATATATAAAAAAAAATTTGTGGAAATCAAGTGTAATCCATGCCTAAAAGACTGAATGATGTCATAAAATGTAAAGGAGGTGAAACACATTATTAAGGAATATTTAGAGTTTTTATCAAAAGTTATGTTTGCAATAATTCAAAAAAAAATTATTGTTACTTTTATTTAGTACACCAGAGGCCTATACTTTTATAATTAGGAAACAATGTTTTAATTTTGAGCTTCTTAAAAATTTTACTCAGTTATCAGATGTCACGAAAGTAAAAAGATTTGTTAAAATTGATCAGGTGATTTTTCTTTCAAATTTTTTTTTTTCGTTTGTGTTACCGCATTAATTTTTTGAGCCACTGTACATATATTTCGCCATCACATTTTTTTTTTCTTTCTAGAAAGCATTAAATTTTTTACATTTGCTTTCAAAAAAAAAAAAAATCTCAAAAGTCGAATGAATCCCACATTGAACAGAAAACTTTAGGTTACAAAACATTTTTCAATTTGACTTTCGCAATACATAAATAAAATATAAAGTAAAATTTTCAATAAATGAAAATTTTTATACATAAAAATAAATGATATTTATATACCTTCGGTTGTATTTGCCATTATATGCCCTTTAAATTTGGCAGTTCTACATTTAATATTATAAATATTGATTATTTTTTTCGAAAAATTTGGGTAACTTCGCTACAAACGCTATTACAATATTTTGAGCATTTTGTTTATTTACCGGCTATCTGTTTGCGTCCGACACCAGATCCGCTAAACCTAATCAATGAGCATCGTAATTTTGTACTCGGTGCAGTGACGAAGTCAACATCTGAACAAGTACCCTACTCTTCCATTCCTTGTCTGCAATGGTAGAATGATACCAGTTAAGTCGCACTTTACTCTATATTAATTTATTTGCCATGATGGGAAAAAATTAAATGGTTCTTTTAACTTGTACTTTTAAGCACGGCAAAATTTGGGACATCATTCATGCCAAAGTTAGGATTTCGAGATTTTAGTATACATCAACTTTGCTACTCGACAGGTCTTTAGAGGAAACAAGATTCTAATATTCTTCTCAACTAAAACATCGCCCACAATGGACATCGACAACATAAGGCCAACGGGCCAAGTGTAGTCTATTATCTAATTTAAATTCAGCACAAAAGCAAAAAATTACAACAGAGCATTTTTTCGAATCTTGATGCAAGTGCAAAAGCTATTTCTCCATTTCGTAATCCATTTGGCTGTGTGATTGAGGAGCTTCGGTGAGACCTCAAACGAAAGTTAAAGATCTACAAAATAATGATTTGCTAAAAATTTTATGCTTGTAATTCATTAATCATCAATCGACTTCTTTCTTATTTTAGAGAGGAACAGATACTGAAAGTAAACTTTCGGGCAGATACACTTTTGATGGGTTTTGCTACTCACATTGTAACTATGTCTAGGACAAAACTTTAAAACCTTTTTTCTCCTAACTAAAAGCACTCGAGTTGAAATTTTCTATACGCGATTTTTTGGATGGCAATACAATAATTTAACAATAATTAATACAAATTAATTGACTAAAACTGCAGAAACTAAAGTATTTTGACATATACTGAATGAAATACATCTATTAAACGGGATTATAGCCTTTGCTGCTCCATGTCTCACAAAAATCAATCAATAACAAACAATTGACTAAAACTAATTATTTTTAATGAGTTTTCTTCTACTCACATTGAAACTATGTCCGTGACAAAGCTTTCCCCCCACATTTTAAAGCGCTCAATGGAGCTGAAATTTTCTACACACGATTGTTTTGGATGACAAAATGATAATTTAATTATAATTAATAAAAATTAATTGATTAAAACTAATTATTTAAAGAATTAAATTTTATATGTTTCTCGCCAAGGTGAAGGGATCATCGCTTAAACTTTCTTTTATTAGCTGGTGACATCTCTGTAAATCTATCTTTTCCTTAAAAAGTAAGGAGTTAAATTGAAGCGTCAACTCATGTTCGTAACAATGCTCCCCATCTTCAAGACAGGGGAATGTTTCTAACATTTAAGATACAAAAAAATTATGTTGCGCAAAGGGCGAAGTTTGAAAGAAAAACCATGTTTAAAAAATTCGTTTTTTACCGGTGTTATTTCCATATAGAAAGGGTTCTTTTTTTTTTCCATGATTAAATTTTAAGATTTTTTTCAGATGTTTTTGAATAATTAATTATTGGTAATATTTTCCAATTTTAATAAAAATATTATTAATATTTTTTGTACCACTCGTGTATTCATTTACATATTTGATGAATCGTATTTTACTTAAAGCCTGAGTGTTAACGGATTGCATGGAGCACAATTTTTTTCATAATATTTTCTTAAATGAAGCTTTGAATTTATTTCATTAATCTGAAAAGAATATGTGTATATAATAATAAATAACGAAATTGTAAAGTACAAAACAAATGTTAAAAGCTATTGGATTATTCAAATGATTTTAATATAATTATTTCTAGATTTTTGTTTTCCATACTTATGCAAAATAATGTTGATTTTTGATAGCTCTTCTCTACAAAATATTAATTTTAAGAATTGGATTTATTTTATAATTTTTAAAAATAAAATTTATTCTGACATTGTTTCATCAAAAATCATTATTTCATTTGATGAACAATTCGAGAGTGGCCATTAACCTTCCAAATAAAATTCCGCATACGTTAATTTAACGATCTCGTATTATATAAAACATAGGGGGGTTACAAGTTCAAGAAAAAGACCAAATCTAAAAATTTCATCACATGAGGTTATATTTAACGAGAAACGTAAAAATTAGTGTATTAATATCTTAAATTATACTTGTCAGGAGGTATACAGATCCTGATTTTTTTTTTGTTGTCTCATATTGCAAAATTTCTTTTGCTGGATCTACTCCTACTTATTATTAATAATTCATTGATTAATGCTTAATTCACTTAAACATTGTATTAATTATTTTTTATAATCTATAAATTAAAAATAACATAAATTTCTAAAGCTGCTAATCTTCAATGAAATAAATATAAAAACAATTTCGAAAACGAATATACAAATGGAACTCCTTCGCCCTATAATTCTAACAAAAGTTATTTTGTTTATCGAAACATTAATATTGCAGAACAAAATCAAAGCATTTTCAACAAAATTAATTCCAATATCCTATAGTTTTCCACGTTATGATTTTTTCAGATAAAATGTTCGTATAATTTGTTCTAGTTACAGAGATAATTATGAAAGAAATTAGTATTTTTTTTAAAAAAAAAATTTCATTTAATGCAAAAGAAAAGAAACTACAGTAAGGTTTTAAGAAATTGGAATAGTTTCTAGAAACAATGGTCTATATTGAAAATATAAGTATAAACCCCAACTCTTAGAAAAAAAATTTAATGTACTTAATTTGTTAAAAAAAAAATGCTAAAAATTTGACATATTAAGGTGAAATAAATTTAGAATCCAATGAAAAAATTTTCAACTGTAAGATAAATACGTTTTTATCTCTAATAAACCATAGTTTAATTAAAATTTTATATCCTACCTAATGTTGGGATAAAATATTTCAATCTAATTTATTGTCGTTTCGTTTGGATAATTATATCACAGGGGCTTTTATCATGTTCTTTATCGGTTTCAGCCTTAAGAATTTCTGGATTTATTACAAATGGTAGTTATTTTCAATACCTTCACTTGAATGATTAATTATCTGAAGCAGAAAACTCATTTTACAATTTTATCCACTGACAAAATCTTGTGGCACACATTTTTTTCTCTTGTTTAAAAACTTAAGTGGGTTACGTATTGCTAGTTAAAAATGTATGATTGTATATCGTATATTTTACCAATTCAATCTCTATTTTTGCATTTGTATCATGTATCGAATTGTTGAATATAATAATACTATTTTGTGTTTTATATATTTCATCATTGCTCTGTGTTTGAACTATTTCTCTACTTATATATTAATGTGGTATGGTTTTAGTTGTGAATCTCTTATTCACTTATTATTTTATTTGTATTAATTAATTTAAAATTGCTGTATTTTTAATAATTTTACATAAATTGTTAAGTTCTTGCATTGAAATATGGCAAGGCTGAAAGGGATGTTGACGCATGTGCGCGCCTCCTACCGGTCAACTGTTAAAATTAGGTAGAAGCTGAACTGGGATTTTCAGCAATAATTTGACGTAGGTAGCTACTGTCGTGCAGACTTCTAGACACCCACAATAACTGTAAATTTGAAGCTTTTGAATGACTTTCAAAGTGAATAACTTGACGTGGGTAAATACTGTCATGCTGACAATTCCATAAATAATCTGTGCTCTATGATTGAACTATTAATTTTATTGTAAAGTTTCATAAAAAATTTTATCCAAAAGGACTGGTCCGCTCGTAATACTAATTTCACCAAAAGAACAAAATATATATAAGTAGAAAATTAATAAAGAAGTTTTCAAAAGTTTCGTTTTAACACAATTATACCATAATGACGTGGCAGCATTGGCACCTTCCTAAAATATATGATAATTTAAATTTAAGATAAACATTCACAAATAAAAGTTCTTACTCCAGTTTCTGTTTTAGAAATAATAATATTTTACAATGGATTGTTTGAAGCACACAAATAAAGGAAAATATGAATATATGCATTTATATCTTTTATACATACAGTCTTGTAACCGACGTTCTTATGCCATAACCGCTTTAACGCAAAAACAATTGAACAACATCTTGGGTAAATTACTATTTTTAATGATTTTCACAAAACATCATACAGTTACAAAAGATTTGAAATTATAACAATTTCAGCCAGGTTGATTTAGAAGGAATTAGCTTATCATAAGTAAATTTTAAATATATAGTCCAGGGTTGGACAGCAACAGGAGACCTTATCTACGAAATCCTGTAGCCTCTGGGCAAAAAATATCGATGTGACAAAACCACGCCCTGACTTTGATGACTCATCATGTAAGTGCCATCTATAATCCTGTTTTGAAATTAGTGTTACAGACTCCTCTGTTCCGCTGGATGTCTCGGCCTGGAACCAGAGGTAATTTCAATGTCCTCTTTTTTTCAAGTGGAGCCACTGGTCCAAAGTCTCTTCTACTCCAGGCTCATGCATAGTCCTTTTAGGGCAGAAATGTGGATAAGTCTCCATGACTTGTCTGTTGGCTGGGTCATGTAAATTCCATACGTTACTGGAGATCTCAGGTGAATGAGGTAAGGACCTTCCTCTTTGGCATGAATTTCTTGCTTCTTGTTAACCTGACTTATGGGATGAATGGTCACCCAAACTTTGTCACTCAGGTTTGTATTTCTGCCCTCTTCAATGATCGAAGTTACCTTCTGACGGACTTCTGTTTCTGTTCAACTCTATCTTGACATCCAAGATTGAATGGCAAACTCTTGAGATAAGGGTACTCTGTACAAAGTTATCGTTGTCAATCATTTGTCGGATATCATGCCTTCCTGATATCGCCTGGAGTTCTCACCCAGTCTTCAAATTGTAACAGGCAGCCGTGTGTCCATATTATGGTGTCGTAAACTGAAGTATTCATTGGTGAACCGAATTATTAGAGAGGTAACTTATCCTCCTGCCAGAATGTTCGTCTTCCACCAGTATTTTGCGAACAGCTTTAGGTCTGATTTTCGTTCTGATGGGTCTGCTTGCAGGGGTGGTGACTGGGATGAGGTCTTGCACTCTGCCAAATCACAAGTTAGCTGTATGACGTCACTTACGAACCAGGTCCGTTACACTTATTAGTCTTCGTAGACCATATCGTAGAATACCTCTTCGATGAGGTTTCTGAAATAGCTTTTCTGCACTGGCTTGAAGTAAGAGTAAAAGAGTTCTACCCATTTGTGCTTGTATCTTTCATTATAAAGATCCACCCTTGCCAGTGGAGTTTCTGGAAGAGGGCCAAAAAGATCAACACAGCGTTTCAAACCTTTGTGCATAGGCGGGTGTTCTCAAGAGTCCTGCTGTTTTTTGGGATGTTGGTTTATAACGATTGCATCCAGACAAGTCTTGATGTGAATCAATCTGAGATGAAACTTTTTCACAATTTCGAAAGTGTACTTCCGTAATGCAATCTTTCCTTATAGGTGTTCTCTTTACGCCACAAACGCACCATACGGGCATCATGGCATTCTCCTTTGAAGGATTCTTTTCTCGTTCTGTAGGGAACCATGTTGAGAGCTTCTTCCCTCTTCACCTCAGGTGAATACCTATACAAGAGTACTCTGATCTGGCTAGGTATCCTCGACTGGTGAAGCTGGCAAAGTTTTCATCTTTTGTCCATGCTCCGTAAAGCAGCTGATACCTTTCTTTTAGTTCTTCGTCCTCCAGCTGTCCTTTCGAATATCACTTGACCGGGATGGCATGTCCATGTGTGATACATACATCAGAGGCTGCGCCTTCAGAGGCGACGGTCTTGACAGCATGTCAGCCATCAGATTTTCCGTGGGGTATAATCATCTTCAGGTTGACTGAATTTTGTGAGCTCATCTTGCCAGACGGCCAGGAAGGTGATTTTATATGCTTGAACAACCATTTGAGGAGGTTGATGATCTTGATGCAAGGAATATTTGTTGATTCTTGGTGTAAATTCTAAACTTCCTTGAAGCTCCATTACCACGCTACTAAAGGCCTCTCTCGCTCAGGGAGGTTTTGGTTTTCCTGGTTGGGATCATCAGACGGTGGCCATTCGATGACATGTTCATTCTGGGGCCACTTCCCTGGTGCAGGACTGCTCCTAAGGCACAATTACTGCGTCTGTACGGATTGTGAAAGTGCCCTTCCGGATCCTCGTCAGCTTGTTTCCACATAGGACATAGTTGCCATCGCTGCATCTTCACCGCCCCAAAAGTATTCTGTTGCTTCAGGACCCCAGTGCCAATGCACTTTCTTCTTAGTGAGGTTACTAAGCGGGCGTGCTATGTCAGCAAAGTTAGGACATATCGATGAACCAAGAGGCCATAGTAGGTAAAGATTGACTTCTTTCACATTGGTAGGGACTGCAAATTTTTTGAATAGACGAGATCTTCTTCATTGTCAGTTCCATCCTTCGTTATCCGAATCCCAGATACTTCAGCACGGTCAGCAGGCAAGTTGACATTTATCTCGGTTTGATGGAGTTTAAAGACAGACAGTCTTTCAAAACTTTTTTCGAGATCTTCCAGATGTTTGTCAAATGTTTGAGAGAACAATGATGCTCACCATAGGCAGGAAAGTGCGAAAATGATCTTCGCTTACCTCGAAACTTTGGCTTCAATCAATCTTGTGGTTGAGGCATCTCCTGCAGGCCGAAGGGCATGTAAGTAGCGGTAAACCCAAGTAAAGGGCAAATGAATGCAGTTCTTGTCCTGGTCAATGTCAGCGACCTTTACTTGATGGTAGCCTGATTGCAAATCGATTGTTGACATGTAGGATGTCGGTGCTGTCTGCTTAATTCACCGCAAGTGGCGGGATACGTACCATTTTCGTAACAGAGTTCAACTTCCTGTAGTCGACACAAAGACGTACTTTCCCATTTGTTTAGAACAAGTACCACAGGTGCGGCATAAGGTGACTCTGCACTCTTTCGATTTACATTCTGCTTCAGCAGTTCTTCAATCTGTTCCTTTAAAATCTCTTTATGGACATTCATCCTGTAGGAGACGTTGCAATTGAGGGTGATCACCCGTGCTCGATACGGTGTTCGATAAACGGCGGGCTCTCCCCTGGTTGGAAACAGTTCTCATTTTTTGTCCATAGGAGTTTATTTAGTTTTCTCTGTTTGTTCTAAGGATAGGTGTTTACCTCATCTTCTCGAAGTTCGAACGCACTGATGGCTATTTCTTTCCAGGCGCTTTTGAAGAACTCGTATCAAGTTCTCCTGAGGATTTTCGGCAAAATATCATCTTTCCGCCTTGGACATCAAGGATGATTCCAGCTTTACTGAGGAAATCCCTTCCTAACAGAGTCTTATTTCTTTGCTTCAGGCAATAGAAATTCTGTTGGGATAACTTTGCTCAATGTACAAGTAAGTTGACTGTTGCTAATTTAGAGCTGTAATGGTCTGTCGAATTCCATCGTTACTCAAAATGAAATTATCTGTTCGCAAAGGTGATGTCGTTTTGCAGAATTTTGAACAATTTTTCACTGCAATGGTATGGGAAGCACTTAGTATCCGCACATACAGTAATCTTTTCTCCTAAAAAATTTGAGAACAATCAAACTTGAGGGATCCTGAGTTTGAATTCAAGTTGAATAACGTCACAGTTCACTGCTGCTCTGTTTCACTAGCTCTTGCAGGTAGGACACTTCTTTGCCTTTGATGACTCCAGGAGTCCTGCATCCGTAACACTGGATGGGCTCTTCAGCGTTCTAACCCTGGGAATTCAGGGTACTGTTCTAGAGGGTCCTGGGTGAGTGGTTATCATAGGAGCCTCCAACAGGTGGACTTTTCTTTTATTGGAAAGGGTTTCCTGAATTCTTCTTTTCTTCTGAAAGTCTGATTCTGGGATTATTTTTTCATTCCAGGCCTTAGGCTACTGGTATGTCCAATTCTCAGCTAATTCCAAAGGATCGTCTAACTGCCCAAATATCCAGAAAGTGTTCTTTGATATTTGCAGGAGTTTTTCTTTTCTTTTCATCTGATCAGCGATGATTTAGATCTCTTGTTGATCAAACGGTTATCTTCAATTCTTTGATCCAACCTTCAAGATAAGAACTTGTTCAAGAAATAAAAAGTCTCCATGGAGTCAGGGTTTTTCTTCTGTTATAGCACTGTCAAAACCTTACTCCTGTAACTCGAAATTTTTAGGAAGAGCATTTTCACCCTTCATAGTTTTGAGAATCATCTTCATCCTCTCTTGCGATGAGCTGATATATCAGGTGGCAATGATCCCAACTACCAGGTATGCTGTCCAAGTTTTTTCAGAATGTTCATGTGAATTTCACTTATCGTCGTCTGAAAATAGCCTTCAAGATAGACCATTTCTGTCTTCCTTCGAGCTGAATCGGAATAATTCTACTTAGCTCAAGCTTTGGTTTTCTAACTGTTGGTTTACACAGATGTTTCAGATAATCCCTTGCATTTTAAGTTGAATTTTCAATTTTTTCCAAAGTTTGAATTCTTCTTTTCCTGCTATAGTTGCAAATCCACAGCTTTCTGTTTCTCTTCCAATTCCGTAGCTTTCTTGCTTTTCCGTTTTCACAATGTTCTTCCGCCAATGACATCGAGCATTATCCTTGGATGAATTCCTCATCATAACTCATCACTTGCGGTTATGAGAGATCTTTAGTCTGAATAATTTTGAGATTGAACTGACGGGAGCCAAACCCAATTCTGTGGATAACGTCCTTAAATCCTCTTTTCTGGATCTTCCCAAAAATATTTTAGTCTATTTCAAATTTAATTTTCTAACGTTACTTCTTCTTTGAATAAATACCAATAATTTCTGAAACAAAACTAAGCATATGTGTTAATGGTATAAAATTTCTAAATTATAAAGAAAATATGCATTCATTAATAATAAGCCAGTCCTCTCAATAGCCTAATCAGAACAAAACAATATACTGCAACATACAATAATACGAGTAAATATAAATCACAATTTTATGCTGACAAGAGAGTATAATTTATGTAGAAAAAATAACACTTAATATCTTAGATAGTTATAATAAATTTATGGATGCAAGTATCTTTTATTCGCAGGATGCGAACTTCCCTTTGCTTTTTTTTGTCGGGGGTGACAAAACTCAAGACGCAACATGATGGTAAAAAAGGCGAGACAGAGCTGATGGGCCGCGCGTTGGGTACCAATTTTATAACTGACGTTCTTATGCTTACAACTGCTTTAACGCAAAACAATTGAAGCAACATCTCAAGTAAATTACTATATTTTTAATGACATAAACATCACAGTTACAAAGACGGAATTACAAATAAATTAACAGTAACATTTAGAAGGGAATTGGTTTATCACAGTAAATCCTAACATAGTCTAGGTTGATGTAACAGGAGACCTTACTCCACGAAATCCTACAGCTCTCTCATATAAAAAAAAATACTAGATGACAAAACCACGCCCTGACCTTGACGATTATTCCATCATGTGGCGCCATCTATAGTCTCGTTTTGAAATTAGTGTTACAGTTCTTAATTATGAATGTAAGACTGTTTCAAACATGAAATTTTTGTCATTTGGACAGTTTAGAATTTAAGTATAGTTGATTTTTCAAAATCTAAATATAATTTCGATTCGATGCACTGCTAAAAAATTACAATTCTATCTATAAGATACAGCCCTATTAATTTTCTACAAAAACAAGATCTGACGCTGGAGATGAATCATTAAAAACCTGGCAACTCTCATTTATGAGAGAGATACAGAATTAATAATTTTCAAAATCAAGATATATATTTTCGATTCGAGAGATTAACGCTACAAATAATGATTTTCGAAATAGAAAATATTGTCTTTAGACAGTATCAATTCAAAGAATTGTTAAAATTATATTATTTATGAATAAATTCAAAAAGATCAAGGTGATCCATTCAAAATATGTTTGAAACTAATAAGCAAAATTACTTATCTAAGTCAACTGCCGCCGTCTCACGCTCAAGCCAATTTAATGAAGATTAGAAGGTTTAGAAAGGACTTTCTTTTATTGCCCGGTTTACAGCAGTATGGATTTATAACACAATAATATTTGTAAGGGATAATATAAAAAGAAAGGGCAACACGCAAATATACATACACACGCATGTCTTACAAAGTCTAACTACTAGAGGCGTTGGGAAGAATGTCTTATGGCGGATAAAGCGCCATCTGTTATGGCGGACAGCACTATCCTGTTAGGTTTTTTAGTCCAGTTCTGTAACTCATCGGTTCAGCAGTAAACGAAATAAATTTTAGGACTAATTTTTAAAAAACCTGACATTTCGTTCTCTCGTGTTTTACAGCTTTGAAAAATCGATGAATCATTTTTAAAGTTTTATCTCATACTTCGAGTTCGGACCGCACATGTTTGTTTACGTATCTCATGTCTCATCCAAATTCCAGATCTAGATTGGGTTTGAGTTAAGCATGTACAGCAAGAAAATCAGTTTTATAATAAATAGAACACCTCGCGCCTAAGACTGATATTCCGAGACATTTTGAACATCCACCAGATTTACATTAAAAACTCACTTACACATCACCCCTATCTCACCCCACCACTCCAACACTATGGCAACCTGTTATTCACCCTCCACCTAACCACTCAGTGTCACCTGCGCTCACATACATAGCCCCCCTCATCAACTACTAATTTCACAACAAGAGATCTTGACACCATCTTCAATTTAAATACACAATTGTGATTGTCCCGTTAGGTGATTTCAATGCGAAACCAATGAGCAATGGCGCAATACTAACACACCTAGAGGGTTACTTATATACTTTATATTAATCAAAGCGACTACCACTTAGTTCTATACCCACACCACAACCGATCGGTACCGTCTATCACCCATAGCAGTTTTGCTCTTATAATTTGAATGATACACTTCACTATCACTCCGTTCAGACTTATCAGACCATACCAATGTCGACAGTCTATTTTACCATATCACACTTTCACACAACGAAGAGGCTATAATAAAATTGAGAGCCTCTTCATAAGAATCTAATAATAACATAAAACCCATAATTAAACTTCCTACTCAACAATCACACGAACTTGAGATAAAAAGAGTAGTGATCTCTACAAAATGTATTAATACTACGAAAAAAGCTCCTACACTAATCACAAAACGCAACGTACACATCCCCCAAGCACGTTAAACAAAGCTCATTAAACTACAGGACTAAAACCAAAAAAATTTCAAAGAACACTGACCCTAACGTAGAAACACAGGATTGACGAGATTCAAAAACCAAATCAAAAAGAAATTGATCATAAATTCACTAAAAATAGCTGACTTCAGACCTTTGCAACATTTAACAATACATGACCAATCCATATGAAAAATCTATAAATCATTGAGCAAAAGTCACAATCCCCACTACAAACAACAATATATGCTGTAATCGGAATTTGCAAGAATCTAACCTCCTAGCACATCCCGCTCACACACACAGCTTCACAGAAAAACAAACGCCCTCACGGATTAATAACTGACAATTGGATCAAAAGTACACTCCACACAACTTTTAACACCCCCCATCTCACACACATACATTGAACTGTTTTGTTAAGCAGGTGAATTACTACCTACATTAAAAACATTGCAATAGAAGCCCTCTGGTAAAAGACAAATATCAGCAAATAAAATGCTTCAAAAAACTTCCACCTTAAACTAATTTTCTCTCTTAAAATATTTAATTAATGGCATAACTAGTAAGCTCTTCTAAACTGCAAAACTCAATAATCTTTCCTATTCCGCAAACTCGGGGAAAATCCTCGCCTACTCTGATAGCTATCGACCAATAGGCATATTGTTCCTTTTAACAAACTTACAGAATCTGTCATACTAAAAGAATCAACCACATTAATATTTCCCATTATTCTAACTAACTAATACGGACTGCAAAAATCTCTCCTACCTCCACCCTAATCAAACCTAAAGAGAATATTCATCCGACTTGAACTAGTAAATCAACAGGTGCGTAGTTTCTAGATATTCAAAGCTTCGACCACGTCTGGATAGAAGGTCTCACCTACAAACTTATAAACTATCAATCTTCTACACTCACTTATAATGATTGTCATGTCTCCAACAAATCTTTAGACTTCATAAATAATAATTCTACAAACTCTTCACAAAATAAGATTAGTAGCATGGATCTCTTTCAGCCCATACTAACTAACTTATATTAAATGACATACCACAATATCTTCCTAACTCATATACATTGTATGTGAATGACACGCCATATGCATACGATAAAAACACAAAAAACGTAACAGTTCGCACTTAACAAACATCACAAAAATCTTGAAAACGATATATATAAGCTGAATACATGATTTAATGTCGGAAATCGACAGCAATCTTATTTTCCAGAAAAGAATTATTAGCAGCACTGACCTTCTGCAACTCACTGCAAAATGCACATAGGTCAAGCATACAAACAAAATACCTGCGGTAATGTACTCGACAAAAACTTATCATGGAAATACGCATTAACTACTCCGATGAAAATTCGAAAAGCAAAATGCAGTATTTCCCCTAAATCTGCCGGGATTCAAAATGACTACTTAAAAAACAAAAGTTAAACTTTTTGTAGAGCCGTTCTCCAGATCAATTATCACTTATGCATGTCCACATTTTAAGTAAAGGCAAAAAGTATTAATCTCTGAAAGAACAAAGCAGAAGCTCAACTCTCGATTAATTTACTAAATCTAGGAGATGGATATCAGAAATAATGAAATCCTAAAGCTACCAAAATCCTTTTTGAAACACGTATCCAAAAAAAGAAAAATTTTTCTCTCCTCAAACTCACCAATAACATCAAATAGATTAATTTGAAAAATTATACCCCAGAAAAAGCTTTAAACAGACCAGAATAGTGCTCTGTGATTCTTACAAGCCTCTTCAGCAATTTTCTCACATATTATATTCCCTATAATTTAATTTTAATACAAAATTTTATACATATGTAAATCTTAATAATTCATACACAACGTAGTATGCCATACTAACATAACATACCCCTAACTCAAACACATCAGCCAATGAGGCAGCCTATTGAAGCTCCTCTCATACCAAAAGCAACCAATGAGAACAAGCTATCAGCGCCAATCTGATGAAACCAGTACTCCAAACTGCCCTAATCTTACGACCTCAAAGACAACCAATCAGAGCACAGCTACTGATCCTATCAAACAGAATGTTTTAATCTTCAATTTTGACCAAGTCTTGCATTATCATCAATATTTGACTTGATGTTAAAAGGCGCTCCAGTGCTACTATGTTCGAAAATAGCGTTCCTACCTAGAAAGCTTGAAGTGGCGGAAGTTTTAACCTTCCACTAAGTAAAGGAATATTGACAAATATTAATGCTATTAGAATTTTATCATCTTCATCAATTATTTTATCTCTTCTGGACAAAGTTGATATGCTCTTCGATGATTATATCGCAAAAAAAAATTGTTTACTTCCCATTTCATAGAAGAGTGCAAATTTTAACCAAAGGGCTATGAGTTATCTAACATTTCTGTCATGAAAACAGCGAGGGTTTTTCGCCCTATGGACTAGAGTTTAATTTTAAAATTCCTTTCAAATTTTTAAATCTGGTCACAGGTCAAAATATATAATCAAATTTTTAATGACTTGCAGAACAATATCACTGATTTTATCCACATTACAATAACGGTTCAAAAGTCATGCTAATCATGTCGGTACATACTTTCAATTTCATATCCTTATGTTTCAAGTATTTACTGCAGAGAAGTTATGCCTTTTCGAACGTTGGACACATGTGTCAATGTTGACATGGGAATATTTATTTTAATCACAGAGACCATAGTGTCTTTGGATTAATTAAGTCACTATTTATGTCATCAATTTTTGATTGCATTAAATTAAAACTGATTTATAATTTTCAAATATAGGATATGGTTTTTGTTGATCTCCTTCACGTAGGATCAAGCATAACGACGAAAAGTTGATAACGCCGCGAAATCTTCTCGATACATTTCCATAATGCGATAGTATTAAAATACATCGGAAACATATTATGACCACTGGGTAGGATCAATGAACCTAAAATAGATAAGTATGTTGCATTATAGCAAAACCAATCATCTCCAATGGAATCCATTTCATAGAAGAGCAGTTATTCATGCAGTATGACTCTCGCTGTGACACGCAAGATTAACGACATACACTTTTCTTAGTGATATGCTCAATGTGTAATCATTGTGTCTGTCCTCTTACAGCTAGACTATATATTTGATCGTGTCTGACTTTTAACTCTGTCTCTTAATTTTAATGTATATGCTCTTTCGTAATTGACGGTTGGGGAAAAAAGCTAAGATATATTTACCTTATTAAAGATATATGTTTTCCCTATTCATATAATTTTACGAATTTAATCTTACTCTCATCCTGGATTGCAAATATTAGTTTATTTTTTAGCTTAAAATAAATCCATTTAATATTTTTTAGCCTTATGTTTGACATATCTCTATGAGGGATTCAGCACCACCCCTACTAAGTTTAACGCACTCCCTTCTAAAGGCTGCGTGACGTTTTTAATGCACGTTTCACATGGCATCATAGTAAAATAAATAGGATCCTAGATTTAATAAAATTCATATTGTTAAGCATCATAATGTCTATATACTGATGTCTATTCCAGTCTTCCTCTGAAACGTCATCATCTCATTTTCGTGTATTTGACTATAGGTCACGGATATAAAATTACTGAGTAGCTCTTAAAATCTTAATTTAATTCTTAACTTCTATTAATCGAGGATGAGGTCGCGTTTCAACACCAAATCGTCGTTCTGAGAGAAACTATTTTATCAATAAAAGTTAGACACAGGGAAACCTCTCACTTTGTAATACATGTTTTCTTCTTGGCTCTCAGCATTTCTCGTGACCCCATGTTTTCTTGAAGTGCTGTCGGTTTTACTATTAAGCTGAAACCAGTGATAAACCGGAAATTAGTCTATTTAGTTTTTCTATTCAAAATCAAAGTGAAATACTTTCTTATAATCAACTAAATTAACTCATCAGATTTTAAAAAAATTTACAACGCCCAATGAATTTAATCTTTTGAATATGTGTAAGGATATATATAGTATGGTACAAAAACATAAATATATAAATACTTTATTCTCCTGTACATCAAAAATGTTTATTTTTAAATATGAAAGTGATTACATTCTTTCACCTATTGAATGATTGCATACCATAATACCAAGCATTCTTGTTATTAGTCTTTGACTAATCTGCTTATACGAGCTATGTTTAATATTTTGGTGAGATACTATTAAAACGAGCCGTTTAAAAGTAGATATATTTTTAAAGGAAAACTTTAATTATTTGGAGAAGTAAATTAAGGTTTATTTTTGAACTTAATTTATGTAATAAGAGTTCTCTGATATTGGTTAAAAGTATTTTGAATTGAATAAAAGTTAACTATAGCTATAAAAAGAAATGTGCTTTATTTAAATGATTTGTATCCTCGAAACTGAAGAACTCTCTCAATATGGAAAATATTTTCTTAGAGTTCAAGTTATACGAAACATTTAAGTAATTTCATATTTCTTCATATTTAAAATCTGTGATTTATTTGCCGTTTATTATTATTAGCTTAATAGAAATTTATTTCTACATCATTTAATTACTAAAGATGATTAGCTTTATATTTCTTCGAAATTGTTAAATGCTTCTTTTTGAATTTTATATAATTATATTTTGTATTTATTCCATGATTTATTGTATAACATTGAATCTTTCATAAAATGTTTTTAAAAATATATTTATAGCTCGCTGTGATGAATTGAAATTATTGAATAAGCAGAAATAATCATCTCTGGACTAATATGATTTATTTCTGAATATAGGAACTCTTCTAGTTTCTAAAAGTGTTTTAAGCTTCATATGTTCTAGCCCACAACACACACACACACACACACACACACACACACACACACACACAAATATATATATATATATATATATAAAGGCATTGAAGGGTTCCTCACGTTAGTGCTCTTCCGACTCCAGCAGCCGAATCAGTCATCTCACTCCAATCCCACCAGAGAAGTATTCTGTCTTATGGGCCATTTAGTAGTTTTCGTATTAATAAATAATAATAAATATACAATCACTGAGTTAAATTTAAATGAATGGCTAAAATGTAATTTTATGTAAAATATGTCAAGTACAGTGTTTTAAGACAGTACATTTTCTATTCTTGATTACTGTTCATAGTTTTCAAAAAAAAAAAAAAAAAAAAAAAAAAA
>BMAW01113802.1:387498-416061 GCA_019974015.1 Nephila pilipes
AAAGTGCTTTTATACATAACATTATAAATTATAATTTTATTCTACATATGAATATTATATTTCCAAACATTGAAAATTATCTTTGTAAAATATGTTATTTTATTTTATTTGAGTTAAAAAGGTGTTTAATTTTAACAATTGGTCAATCAATTAATTTTTATTTAAAACAAATTTTGAGTGTGTATTATTAGTGTAAAGAATTCATAGTATATAACATTTCACAATGGCATATTTAGACCGCGCTCGAAAAGAAGATTTAAAGACATTAGCGGAAGAGCTTGGGATGGTAGTGGAAGAGAATTTTAAAGTGATTCAACTGATAGAACTCATCAGTAAATCGGACAATTGTGATGAGCCTTTGGTTAAGGGTATGTTGCTAGTTATTACGGAAGAACGTGTTGCTAAAGAAGCTGCAGCGTTGTTAGAGGTAGAAAATTTGCGAAAAGCACAAGTTTCGGCTGCTGAACAAGAAAATGTTGAAAAACAGCAAAAATATGAGTTAGAAAAACTTCAACTACAGCTCGAATGTCAGCGCTTATCTGCCTTGAGATGCCCAGTCATCAACTGAAAATTCACAAGGAATTAACAAACTTTCTAACTTTGAGTTAAATAATTTCAGCACTCTGTTGCCAAAATTTGATCCGAAAAAAGAACTAGGAATTTTTTTCAATGTCTTCGAACGACAGGTTAAATTCATGAAGTTGCCTGAGTCCTCATGGATCTCTTACTTAATTGGTACCCTGCCATCTGATATTGCGTCTCTCATCGTTCGAGAACCTGAAGAAACACAAGAATATAAGAAAATTAAAGAAATGTTTCTACGAAGGTTTAAATTTAACGGAGACAAATTCCGTCAGCTCTTTGTTCAACATAAGAAGGATCCCGATAAAACATGAAGAGACTTCTTCTTCGACATTTCTGGGTTTTTTGAAGACTGGCTAGAGGAACTTGATGTCCATGACATTGAAAAACTGAAACAACTTATCATTGCCGATCAGATTAAAAAGATAGAGCCTCCCGAGGTTAAAGAACATTTCATTGACATCTGGTCAGATTGGATCACTTCGCTTGAGTTAGTTGAAAAGCTTGATGCTTATGAAAATGTCCGTTGTGGTATGAGGAAATCCACACCATCGTACCATCAAAATAAAATGTTCCCTATCAAACAACTACCTCAAGACAGAAAAACCCATTTTCAAAGATGTGATAAGGTTAAAAAAGAAGAATCCCCTGGAGTTAAATGCTATGGGTGAGGCACACAAGGTGTCATTAAACCAAAATGTCCTTCTTGTAAAGGAAAAGACAAGAGAAATCATGGAACTTTCAGTAGTGTGTGTCTTCAATCTGCATCTTGTCCATCAAAACAGCTGGCAACCTTCGAAGCGACTATCAATGGAGTCATGGGTACTGCTTGCGCTGACACTGCAGCAACACACTCAATTGCTGGTAAGAAACTGTACCATATTTTGAAGAAACAAGGAACAACCTTTTCAACTGGTTCTCTTACAGTGTCTCTGGCAGATGGAAGCAAAATCGAGAGGGAAGTTAATACCACCTGTGTGAAGATTCGTCTTGGAGGTCGTACATTACCTCTAAATCTTGTTGCCATTCCTGGGGCGAAAAACAACAACACCCTTTTGGGTATGGATTTTCTAGAATCATTTGGAATTGTTCTTAACGTAAAAAGGAAAACTTGGTTCTTTGATGACCAGCCCGATCGTCAATTTAACTTCTTGGAGCAGATTCAAGAGTCCTGTGATGCTGTAAAATTAATTATTTCTCAAACAACTGCACCGTTAACCGTAAAAAAAAAACAGATCACCCTGATCTCTCACATGCAGATGAAGTTAATCATCTGACTTCTATACAGCAGTTGGAACTGAAAGATCATCCTGATCAATTACGTGAAGATGAAGGTACCCACCTAACTGCCATTCAGAAAAAGAAATTTAACGAACTCTTATTTCGGTATAGAAATAATTTCTATCTAGGGGGAGAAGCAACCCCTTTCATCGAACATTTCATTGATACGCAAAACCATCCGCCTGTATCTGTGCCTCCTTATCGAGTGTCCCTCGCACGAAAAGAAACAATGAGAATGAAATTGATAGACTCTTAAATGAAGGCATAATAGAACCTTGTGAGTCACCATATGCAGCACCTGTTGTGCTCATAACTAAGATAGATGGCACTATTCGATTTTGTGTCGATTATAGGAAACTGAATACCATCACCAAGACGGATTCTTATCATCTACCACGAATTTATGACCTACTGCATGATGCCAAGCATATTCGGTATATGTTTACAATCGACTTAAAAACTGGCTACCATTAGGTGAATGTAGCTGCTACTGACAGAGACAAAACAGCTTTCACCTCTCCTTTCGGGACGTACCGCATCATAAGAATGCCGTTTGGACTCAAAAGCGCACCTGCGACTTTCCAACGACTTATCGATAAGTTCAGAAATGGTCTACAAGATGTTTTTATTCTATCTTACCTTGATGATATAATAGTTTTATCAGAGACTTTCGAAGAGCACTTGAAAAATTTGGAAGATGTTTTCCAAAGACTTTCTTTATTCAAACTGACCACTAACCGTGAGAAATACAACTTCGCATCTTCAAAGGTCAAATATTTGGGACATTTTATTACCCCTGAAGATCTACAAGTAGATCCTGATAAAACTGCCGCAATTCAAAACATACCTGAACCCAGGACTGTAAAACAAGTTCAATCCTTTCTTCAAACATGCTCCTGGTACAGGAGGTTCATTCCGAACTTTTCCGAAGTGGCTAGACCTATCTGCAACCTCACTAAAAAGTCCACCTCCTGGTGCTGGACAGAAACAGAACAAGCTTCTTTTAACATTTTTAAGACTTTGCTGATGACACCACCTATTCTCAGGCAGTGCGACCCATACAAACCATATGTTTTATGCACTGATGCGAGTGCATACGCTCTTGGTGCTGTCCTCCTTCAAGGAAATACTCATGAAGATCAACATCCTGTTGAGTATGCAAGCCGACTTCTAACAAGTGCTGAGCGCAACTATTCGACAATAGAACGCGAAGCTCTTGCCGTCGTTTGGGCTTTAGGTAAATTCAGATGTTACATTGAAGGTCAAGAAGTTACCGTTGCTACAGACCATCAAGCTTTAAAATGGCTTATGTCTCTAAAACCCCCTTCAGGACGACTTGCTCGTTGGGCTTTGCTACTCCAAGAGTTCAACCTCCGCATTGAGTATGTTCCCGACAAATGCAATGTAGTAGCTGACATGCTCTCTCGCCCTGTCTGCCACCATGGAGACAGCCCATGCGAAATATGCGCTGTGACTGTTAGCCAACCCACTATTGTTACGATAGATTTTCCTACTAGGAGTCCTAATGAAATCAGAGAAAGTCAATTACAAGATGAAAACTTAAAGAAAATAATTGATAGTTTAGAAGCAGTGAACCTGACTGAAGAATACAGAAATTGGACAGAAAGAGGTTTTTTAATGAATCGAGGTGTCCTTTACAAATATGCTCAAGATTCAGAATCAGATGAAGCCCAGCTGGTCATTCCAGAACATGAAAGAGATCAAATTCTCAAATTCCATCACGATGCTCCCACCGCAGGTCACTACGGTGCGGAAGGTACATTTGACAGAGTTTCAAAGAGATACTACTGGAAGGGAATGAGGAAGTACATAACCAATTATGTAAAACATTGCATTGAATGTATGTGATACAAGCCATCCAATCAGAAACCTGCTGGTTAATCCAAACTCCAGTTCCATCACAAAGGTTTGAGACGTTATCAATAGATTTGTTTGGCCCTTTTCCTGTAAGCCATTGAAAGAAGTAGATCTATATTGTAGAAGATGTTACCACTAAATGGGTTGAATTGCTAGCAATGGAAGAAGAAACTGCAAAAGAATGCGCTACCACTCTGTTAGAAGAAGTCTTCATGAGGTATGGTATTCCTCGAAGAATTATAAGTGACAACTGACCGCAGTTTGTGTCCGCTGTTATGCAGCAACTTTGTTATCTATTGGACATTCATCAATCCTTGATCCCCTCAGGCAGACTCTGTAGAGCGTAAAAACCGAGATTTAAAATCTCGACTTGCCATTTTTGTAAACAACCGCCATGATACTTGGTCAGAAAAACTTCCTGCTATCCATTTCGCACTCAACACCTCTAAGTGCAGTTCAACTGGAAAAACTGCTGCTTTTCTCAATTTTGGCCGAGAACTGCGCACAATTGATGACATTACCAACTACTACATTAACTGAAATGTTATTGCAATAAATTTCTGGATCTGGGTGAAGTTTCCGTTTTCTATAGAAGTGAACACATGCTGCTTTCGTAAGAGAGAAGCAGAAGCCGTTTTCATTTGTTCATTTTAATATATTATTAATAGCTTTTTGAAGTTGTTGTTCTGTAGAGTTCATTGTTTTTCCCATGCAAGAAATTTGAAGATCATCAACGCAAATGAGAGCTTTAACTGATGGAGGAATATTTGAAAAGATTTTATTTATTCTGAGAAGGAACAAAGTGGAGTTAAAAACACTGATTTGAGGCACCCTTTCTTCTTGAATAAAAACATCTGATAAGGTCGAGTCAAGTTTAATCTAAAATATCTATGTTCTAAAATTTTTTGAATAAAACTATCAGGTTACCCCTTAAGTCATGATCATATAAATCACTTAGAATACCATACCACCAAGTGCGTTCATAAATTTTCTCAATATCGAAAAAAATTGGGACAAAATGTTTATTTTACACGAAGGCATTTCTTATCTGGGTTTCCAAAGTGACTAAATTATTAACAGTAGACCTGTTTCGGCAAAAGCTGCTTTGGAATGGTGAAAAAGCTTAATTTTTCTCCAAAATGAACATTAGTCTGGAGTTCACCTTTTTTTTTTTTTTTTTTTTTTTTTTTTTTTTTTAATATTTTGCAAAGGCATCTCGTGAGGACTATGGTCAACAATTCGTAGGATTTACGGAGTCTGTGTTGGGTTTTAAAATGGGAAATAATAAGGGCATGTTTCCATGAATGTGGAAAGGTATGTTCGTTCCATATCCTGTTGTAAAATTTTAAAAGACGAATTGCTGAAATTTCTGAATTGAAGAATTTTATAATTTGATAAGTGATATTGTCTGGTGATGTAGTATGAGAGAGGACGTTTTGCAGTTCATGAAGAGTAAAATCAATGTTTAAGTTAAATTATGTCTAGTGATAAAATTATTTTATTTCCTTCTCAGCTATACTTTTAATTTTTTTTTTGAAACTTTCAGAGAACTTTTCTGAACTCGAAGTATGAAAAAGTGTTAAAGTTATTGTATTAGCAATATCTTTCGGAGAAGAACTAGTTTGATTATTGTATTCTAAAATTGGAATTTGTCTATTTTTAAAATCTCTAGAAATACGTTTCACTCTGTCCCGTAATTGTTTACTAGAGACATTACAATTTATGTTTTCAGCATACTTCTTCTAAGATTATTTTTTACTACGTCGTTGGATTTTTCTAAAATTTGCTTTCTGTTGTTTGTAAGAGACAAAATTTGAAAGGATTGGATACCTTTTGGAGATATTCCATGACCTGCTTTGATTTTTATGGGTGTCTCTGCATTCCTTATTCCACCATGGTATTCATTGTTTTCTTAGTTTATTAGAGGATATTTTAATTGAACAATAAACACTTTCAATAATTATTTTTGTAATGTTCTATGTAACCTCATCAATACTACTTGAATTTATTATTTCATCAGTAAGATTTGCAAGTGAAGAGAAAATTGACCAGTTAGCTGTTTCATAAACATATCTATTATAATATATGGGATGCTGTGTGATTATATTTGCACGATACAATGTTATTGGAAAGTCATCACTATTGTAAGGATAAGTATCTATTTGAAATGTCCAGAAGGGTAAAATAGTAGGAGAACAAATTGCCAGTTCTATTGAATGGAATATCCTTGTAGGAGAAGGAAAATAAGTGGGTTGGTTGTTGTTGGTTGATGTCCATTTGATTTGTTATATTATTAAATGTTAGGATTATGTTTCGTGTTAATTGTTTGAAAGTCGCGATAGATGGTAATTCGTAAGACGGCACAAATATTCTGATTTTTTAAAATATCTGGAATATTGACTTCTGTATCATAAAATAATTCCGATTCCGAAATGACACCATGTGACAGATTTAATGAAAAAGGGGAGGGAGGCTACGGTTACTAAGTTGATGCCTATATTTTTTAGTTTTATTATCATTTCAGTCTGTTTTGCATTGCGGACTTCGACTAAAATGCTTCTGTACTTTGTTTCAATACCGTTTTAACCCCCCCCCCACCATTCCTAGTAATGTTCTATGCTTAAGGATCGCAGAGACGTTTCGTAGAGATCCATCAACTTTCTTAATTATGAAAAAATCTACAGTTATTAATATTTTTCAATACATTCAAAGATGAGATTTTTATGTCTATCCCAAAGGTGCTCCACTCCACTAAGGTAGAGCAGATTGATGGCTTTAGGCCTTCATAGGTGTACGTGGAAGTTTTTGGATACATAAGGAGTTTTTGTAAGTTCACTCCAGTGCGCCTCCACCCACCTAGGAGTCCAACAAGTGGAGGCAGCCCACCTGTCATCTGGCAATAGACAGACACGGCACTTACCTCAGAAGTAGCTCTGGAGACTAGTATTACAGCTTCGGGTGAGGATTTGACGGTTCCCCGAGACTCCCCTCTCTAACTGTAACCCTAAAGCGACGCCCTTGGGGTTCGAGAAAAACCCTTCAGAAGCAATCACCTACCGATTGGCAAGATAGGGCTCCCTCCTACCACCCATCAATGGGGAAGCATGAGCCAAAAGGAACGTATCAGGATCCCAAGACTCCACTCCCTTCCCCCGGCATGGGTCGCCGCACAGGGCAAACATACGGGGTAGGTCAAAAAGTCTTGAACTGACGTTGTTGGTATTAAATTAAATTTTTATTTTTAAATTCCCAACGAAAAATAACCAAAATAAATACAAAAACCAAAGATCAAAATGGAACCGAACTTAAAATAACCAGAAAATCAATCCCAAACTGAACTAGAAAGAACTGTATTGGAAACCTGCAATTTAAATGAAAAAAAAAAAAAAACAAGGATTTTTTTTTCGTCTTTCTTTTACAATTATTCACTCGAGTATCATCTGAAGATGGACCCCTGAGATAAAAATGAAGGGGAAAAAAATGCCAATTTGACATGAAGGAGAGTCGAAAAATAAGGAAGATCGCTAGAGTATCCCGGGGGTGCATCCCCCATGTTTACTAAAGACAGTAAACCTCATGGGAGAGAAAAAAGATCCCTCAGGTCCCTCGGGTTTGGGAAGCTTGAACTCCCTTTTAGTAGGAAAACCCATGAGGGTTTTAGAAGGGGGGGAGAGTCAGATTCCATCTCAGTGAATGCAGATACTACGGAAATGCTGGAGTAATGTAAATTTAATTCATCGCGTCCATCTTTTCTGAAAAGAGAGTATAGATTCTACGAAGTTATAATGGACTTTTCCATCGGAATGGTACGATACTGAAAAATTGCCGAAGGGGGAAAATCAGAGTCAGTAAAGTTAGACTCAATGGTATTAGATATGAAAAGTATAGCTCTCCGTCAAACAATACAATTTATACAGGGAGACCGGTGGGTTTCGCCAAACGCCGAACTTTGCTAGAATGACCAGGAATCACTTTCTTTTGCTCTGTGTTCCCAAAGAAAATTAGAATTAGAGAATGATGTCTTCAGGGTTAAATTACTGTCAACATTTAACTAGAAAGAGGATTTTGCGAGAGAAACATTTCAATCCCAGTCTTCATAGTTCTCCTTATTTTTCTTTATTTAAACAAGAAAATTTACATTAAAAATTTGATCCTTGATATTTTTGGATAATATGCCTTCAAATGTGACAATATGGACGACTGGAACGGTCGTAATTGCAAATGGTTCCTATTGTATTTAAATAATTCCCCCTCTCATTTGAATTAAGATATCAAAATAATTAAAAGATTTTTCCATAGTTAAAATTAAAATTCTAAGCTAAATTATCAGGATTACCTCAAATGTTCGGATTGGATTGATACATGAGATTTCAGAAGCATAAGGATGCAGTTTTAGTTCCTTCTTGAGATTGGTTGGCACCACCAAAAGAAATAATTAAAGGGCCATATTTCACGATCGCGTCTGCAGAAGAATTATCTGTATTTGTATATTAAGGAAATTTTAAAATAATCATTTTAAAAATTATATCGAAAACTATAAGAATTGAAGAAAACCATTTCCATCAACTGCATCAATTCAAACTAATGTTGCAAAAAGAATTTCTTCGCTATTGTTCTAGATATTGTAACCTTAAATAAATTCGCAATTCTTGATGAAGAAACAAATCGAATCGATTTAACTACTTCAGAATGAGCTGAAATTGAGAATGATGATAATTAAATAAACATCCTTCGGGCATCGTTTTGAATAAAAGAAAACGAACTACCCTTTTCTTGATGAGATACCATAGGCCCGGAACAGGAACCCTTCATCATCTAATGAGTCGTTTCAAAGTCTGTGATTTCCTCCGGCTATGTATCTTCTCTCATTAGAAGAGGGTGGTGATTTTTTCGTCCTTTGCGTTGCACAAGGGGCAAAGGACAAGTTCGACTGAAAATAGTTACCAATAATTTATAAAATACAACGCATTTGAGCTACTTGTTAAGATACTTTCAATTAAATTATATATACATGAGTAAGTCAGCAATATTCAAATACAAGATATGTTCTTCTGATTTATACAAAAGTTGTCAAAACATGCAAAAAAAAAAAAAAACTAGTATTAAAATAAATCATGAAATTAGCTCTTTTAATATCATTTTAGGTATAATCTGAAACAGCACTCAAAGTAATAAATGTATACATAATACTATTTTATCAAAAATCTAAATTCACGAAGCATACTAGATGAAATAGTGGATTTGAGATCACACCTAAATAATAATTATTTTAAATTAAAAAACATTACTTAACCAATGGTTTTTAAAAAACTTATCTAAATATGTTTAAACTAGCATAAAAATAAACTAATTATTGCTTATCTACAAATATTAGCAATACATTCATAAACAAAAAAGGAGAGCTTGAAATAAAATGTAGCGCGAGATTATGTAAAGAAAGACAATGAGATCGGAAAAAAGAGCGTGATATTTTTGAATTGAATGATTGCTTGGTTTTATGAAATATGAAGCAACAACGGTGATTATTCCCATAAGAATATTCATTTATTTCAGTAGGAATAAAAAAAAATATTCATCTTTTGCAAGGCAGCTCTGAACACTTCTTTATTAGCAACTAAAATGTTTGAAAACTTTCTGTAAGTGATATTGATACCATCTTGAGTATATTCCAGATGTGATTTCTATGAGACGTGTATTTCTCTCCCCCCCCCCCCGCAGATCAAAAGAATATGCTCTAATCGCTTATTCGAATACTACACACTGCATTATCATGTACAAGTATACATATGTATAAACGATCAAATCTCGTCAAACCATACGATAAGCACGTCATTATAGCAAACTTTATCCACGTAAGCTAGAAAATATACGAAGCATTTTATCAAAAAATCCATAAATCATAGGTGTAATAGTCCCATAGCACAAACATGTAGGATATATTTATCGTGTATGATTCCAAAATCAACTCATATAAGAAAAAATATAAAAAATTTAGTAGAATTATGATGATTCTCCTTAAAGTAAAATATCAATCTGGAAAAGAGAAAGGGGAATTTTTCCGGTTTTGGCATTTTGCTTTGCTTATAAAATCGAACTCATCCTGTTGGAGAATTAAAAGAAATCTTCCAATTAAAAAAGCGGATAAATGTTTAATTATGTATCATTTCATATATTTATATCATTCACGTTTATTATATCAGTTTCAAATTTATTCAGTTTTCTGTAGGAATTGGTTTGGCTTTATTAACCAAGTGTCCTCGTAATATTGATATCGGTCAAGTGACAAGGACGACACCTGAACTGGAACCCTCCCTCTCTTTGGTTAGAAATTATTAACGTCGCATTAGAAGCATCACGAAGGCTATTGGTGACAGACCTCGTAATTTTGAATCCCGTCAAATGATGTGGACAACACCTGAGTTGGTATTCCCTTACCTAACTTCCACACTACGTCAATGGCAGGACTTTGACTCTTGATAGATTAAACGTGCAACCCCCCCGGCCACATGGCGGGTTTTTAGTGGTATCAAGATTCGAACTCACGACTCAATAAAAACCACCGGCCGCGAGTTCGTTACCATGACCATTAGGCTACCACTACCAATAAAAAAAATTAACACCAGGAGTCGAGTCCTGGAGGGTTAGGTTAAACGCTCTTTCTACTGAGTATTCTGGGCTCTTTTGATAGGGAGTTAAACAATTTAATTTTATTATATTCTTTGTTCTCGCTCTAACTGCTGCTTTCCATTGATTCGCGCGCTGATTCCAATAGACACCCAACGCTTAGAGGTGCCAATGAGTTTGATTCGTCGAATATCAAAGTTATCATGTTGATATGGCTAGCATGCCTGATGTTGTCTTCGTCATCTCATCGTGGTTCAAAAACATAAGACACAATTGGTTGGTTGTCAGACAGAAATAGACTGTCTTTAAAGTTCACAGCAACTATTTCATTTTTTAATTTTTTTAACTTAATTTTTTTTTCACACAGTAATTAAATTGAACAATAATTCAAAATGCAGTTCTGGGCGGAAAAAGCCGAAGTAATGCTCAAATAGTCAAACCTGATATGGAGATTAAGAGCGTAAAGCTCAGGTGCTCCATTGAAATCTTGTCAACTAAATAGACTGTCAGAGAAACGATCAATAAGCAAAGTTTTAAAGGTGGCTTCGGAAGATAGTATTTGTTGCTCTATATCCCATGAAATAAAAGTGGAAAATAATAGGGATGGTATTGTTCTCTATAATAATCAATCCCATCTACAAATCAATGAAAAGGGTAATTTGTTGTTCTGTCCATATACAGGATAATGCAATATGTAGTACATGTAACCATAGCAATGATTTGGAACATATTATTTTGATTTGTAATGAATATACCTCCCAAAGAGAAATCATCTCTAGAATATACTCAAGATAAACATACAACGCAATATTTCCTTCAGAGAGCTTTTGGAAACAACAGTAGCTAGTAAACAAGTCTTCAGAATATTCCTGCAGAAAATAAAGTACTTTGACATCTACTGAATGAAAAGCACCTTTTAAAGGGCCACAAAACCCAATCAACCAATCATTCGGAATGTATCCAAAACAGAAAGTTGATCAATCAAAACATGTTTAATTTAATGTATTTTATTTTGTAATGTTTATTTTATCATAAATTCTTTAAAAGTTTCAAAAATAAAGTTAGGAACCTCTCATACTACTTTTAAATATTTGATTCATTTCATTTTTGAGAACGTATAACCTTAACGAAAAATGTCTGAGGTAACTGATGCAGAAGAAACGAAATTTAGTGAGCAGTCAGACTTCCCAAAACTTGCTGAAGAATTATCTACAAAGAAACGGAAAGAAAGCCACCCTCATATTCCTTCGGTGGACAAGCGAAAATACGGGGGAATGAAAGCACAAGAATTGCGGTCTATTTTGTCGTCAGACATCATTACATTTTGTCAGGATCTCAAGCTTCTTGCTACGTCTGTTACGTGTTTTTGTGGTGATGAAGCTACGCTCGTTAATCGCAGAGAAACTAATGATGGTTGCTTTTGGAGTTGTAGAAAATCGAAATTACACTATGGCAGAATGTCTATCAGGAAAGGCAGTTGGTTTGAAAATTCTAGGTTAACAATCCCAGATATATTATGGATAGCTTATATGTGGATTTATGAGTATTCTTTTTTATCCATGCTTCATGAATGTAATCAATCAGATCAAACCTTGACTGATTGGTGCTGTAAATTTCAGGATGCTTGTCAAGTAATTTTAGAATGTAAAAGTGATCCAATTGGTGGCTCTGACAAACTTGTCGAGATCTTTGAAGGTAAATTTAAAGACTATAGAGTATCTAAGAAAGCCAGTAGAGTAAGTAAGAAAGATAGTAGTAATCAATGGGTATTTTGTGCCATAGAACAGTTTAGCACAAACTCCATTTTCCTTATAGTTCAAGATAAGAAGTCGGATACTCTAAGAGAGGTATTTGATAAATATATTTTACCAGGAACTACAGTGTTTAGCAATGTATGGAATGCATACAAAGATTTGAGTTGTGAAAGTTTTGACTACTTAACAAATGAAAAAATGCTTACTTTTCATGATTCATATACCAAAAATGATATGGATACAATTGATGCTTTTCAAATTATCGCTGAAAGAACTTGTCTTCATTATAATGATTGGAACAAATTTGAATATGATGTTACATTTTGTGAATATATGTATCGCAGATCCTTAAGTTTTGCACCAGATGCATATCTTGCATTTCTTAAAGATATAGCTATGATCTATAAGCCACTTGATAGAATAATTAAAAAACCTGATGAATAAAAATGTCAGATATATGTTTATATATTTTTATCATACTAATTTATTCAATTTTTCATCAAAATAATACAATTAACAAAAGTTTTGTTTTTCTGTATATATATTCCAATTTTAATTATAGGTTTCTTAGGTTTGAGTTATGATTCCATGAGATACATTTCTTGTAGAGAGACTGATGCATACTTAATCTACCAAGTCCTCACACTGGGGAGTGTGGAAGTTTGGAGAATGGAATACTAGCTAAGGTGTCAATCTCATCACTTGACTGTAGTTTATAATTATGAGGTTAGTCACCAATAGCTTTTTGCTGCTTATGAGTGCGATGTTAATCAACAATCTAATTTCTGCTAAGAAGTGTTTATATTTTGTTTTATAATGGTCTTACATGTATAATATTTATTAAAGCTTCATAGGATAATTTGCATATCAACACTTTTACTTACTAGCCCTTTGAATTTAATAATTGGGATAACTTGCCTCACTGTATACTATATTTTTCAATTTTAGTGGTTTTTTTTTTTATGCTGTATGAAGGAAGCTTTTCCTCTGTTGTAGATGATTGCATATTGTATTAAATTTTATGAAATGCTTTAGTTTCTTGTCTTGGTAATGATCTGCTTTTTTTTCCCTCTCTAAATCATGGGTAACTACTTAAGTCTAATAAACAGACATGATTAATTTATTTAAATTGAATGTCAGGTTATAGCTTGATGCATTTCATTAACAAATTATCAAATGTCCTTATGATGTTTGGAAACAAAAAAAAAAAAGTCTCAAATATATGTAAAGATATATAATTTATCTGGGAATTCTTGCATCAAATAAAAAAAAAAAGTCTGTCTATATTTTTTTGTTCATAGAACTGGGTTTAGCTAACATATTGAAAGCATGGATTCAGTTTTATTTCAAACACTGTTCTAGTTTGAAACTTTGTATTGATCAGTTAGTTTGTACTTTAAAAACATACATCTTACTTATTTAAACAAGGTGTCAAGTCTACAGAAATAAATACATACCCTCACAGGGAGCAAGTAAATAAAATTGAGAGTGATTTAATGAATCTGTTACTGCCAAAAATGGTAATGGAGATATTTTTTCTCATAAAATTTAATTCTTGTGTTATTTTTTTTTATTACTTTTGAGTAAATAACAATATTCAGCATTTAAAATTTATTTACATATTCAAAATCAACAAATTAGCTAAGCGAAAATCAATCATAATTGGAACACATATACATAGAAAAAAAAATCATTTTATTTATATCTATGTATGCATATAAGCAAATTATTTCTGTATGTTTTTATTTAAATGAAATTTATATTAGAGAAATTAATATTTTTATAAAAAGAATTATATGTATATATATGTTTCTGACCTTTACAATGCACGAACAAAATAATCCTTTTTCTGATAAAATGCAGAGAAATATGTTTCATTTTAGTTTGCTTGCAGAATAAGTAATTTGTATTTGTTATTCAACATGTTTGTTTTCTTCTTATGTTTAATAAATGAAACAGATAAAATGCAGATCAAACAAATTCATATTCTAATTTTTTTCCTTCTCTAAATTCTCACAAAAAAAGAATCAAAATAAAAACAGATGGAAATGTCAATTAGATATTACATCAATATTAATGAGTTACATAACTGAAACAAATAACCCTCCCTTTCAAGTAATTAGTTTTACATTATATTCTAAAACACATTTTGGTTGTAAAAATTTTCTTTAGAAGAATAATAAATGCATATAAATAATAAAGCAAAATGCCTATGCTTTATTATATACATTATGCAAATGCTTTCAATCTTTATTAATATTAATAAAAATGAAGGGATTTTAGAATTTGTTCATACAAATATTATATATATAATACTATACATACATATAAAAAGTACATTCCAAATTAGATTGAAAATTAAAGATACAGTAAGAAAAAATTGGTTTAGGTTCTATTTGGATGTAGAAGTTGATTATAAAAAGTATTTAATTTTTTTTTAAAAAAAATTAAAAACATGTACTTTCAAATATATTTAAAGATCTAATTACTCAATTAGTCCAACTGCTTAGCTTAAAATAGTCAATTAGTTTAGTTAAGTTTTTATTAACGTCGCACTAGAAGCAACATGAGGGCTACTGGCGACGGACCTTGTAATTTTGAACCTCGGTCAAGTGACGAGGACGACACCCGAGTTGGCACCCCCTCTCCTAACTTCCACACCACGTCAACGGGAGGACCTTAAAATAGTCGATGCAATTTTCATTTTATCAATAAAATTATTCTGCAATATTACAGCTGATGGATGGTGTAATAATTAAATATTTTTTTGGTATTCTTAGTTTTAACAAACGCTTATTGTGACTATCTCCTTGTATTCATTTAAAATACTGCTCTTTGAAGTGATTGCATAATATAGAATAAGAAATTTCATTATTTTAAAGGATGGTTTCAGAATAATCCATTTGAAGAACAAGGAACAGCATAAGTGAAAGAGAATCAGTATGTGTGAATTAAGTGGAAAAATGAGCTAGTAAGACGGAGAAAAGAACCAAGAACATTAAATTGATTAGAATGATCCATAGGCAAGAGAAAGAAATGGGAGCACAGAACATAGATGAGAATACACAGTCTGATGTGTTTCCTGCTCTTGACAATGAGGAAGAATAGTTTGGAACAGTAAAGAACAGGTTTGTGGTGGAATATTGAGCAGAGTGTTCTCATTCTTTTAGGCGAAAAAGTTCGAAAGAGAATGTTGTTAATTTAAATTCCTCCCCCTTCAGAAATTCGAACAGAATCCCCCCCCATCTGAATTATATTTAAAAGAAAGATCAAATTATATATGACTTACAATATTTGTGAAATAATTTTCAATTAGCAGCAGTGATTTTTGCAACAATAGAAAATCTCTCTGCCTCTATCTCATTTTCGATCGTTAATTTAACCACCTTCCCATCAAGCTAGAGCTCTAAAACTTTGGGAATCGTTCTTATTCGCCTAACAATGCAATATTTAGACATTTGTGACAATTTTTAACTAATATTTCAATAATTTTTTTTCATAATGCAGTTTGTAGTAAGGGGGCGCTATCTATGGAAGATATATTGAATTAGGCAGAGAGAGTGATGGTGATTTACAACGTTTTTATGCATTTCACCATTCATTTGCGTGTATCATCAAATTTTCGATCGTTAATTTAACCACCTTCCCATCAAGCTAGAGCTCTGAAACTTCGGGAATCGTTCTTACTCGCCTAACAATGCAATATTTAAATATTTGCGACAAGTTTTAACTAATATTTCAATAATTTTCCACAACCATTATTTTATATGAATAATTTGTTTCAAAAAATTGCCACTTGAAAGTCGTGGCGGGGCGATCGTTTTATATCAATAAAAAATATTCAATAAACGATTGATTAAATTGAATTTACAATTAAAATTTTTCATGTGTTTGTTTTGAATTTAATGTATAATAATTAATTAACTTTGCCACCATATAAAAACATTGGTTTTTATCTCGAATTTTTTTCATAGGCTCGATATGTTGAGAGGTAATTGTTGATGTAGAGGGTTTTGAGCTTTCAATTCAGTCATTTTTATTAAAATTAAAATATGGTAAAGTCACATTATTCAGAAGATCTCATTAATTGCTAAATGTCAAAGACTGATAGCAAAATAGAATTAATGCACAGTAACTAAAACACCTGAAGTAACAAAAATATCAAGATTAATTATGTTTCAAATATTCTAAGGTAAAATTTTGAGCATTTATTTTGCAGAAAGGGAAAATATTGACATATACTCCTATTTTGTTTTCTAACATTTGGTTGTAATGCAAGACATCTTAAGCAAATAACATGTTTTTAAATTTAAAACAAATTGTGTCTTATTCTCTGAATACCTGCATATTCTAATTCTTTTTGGATATCAAAGCTGCATTGTGTTTTCAAGCCTCACATTCAATTACTTATCAACCAATTTTTTTTAATATTGAATAAAATTTATTTGAATATGCAACAAAGAATCATAGTCTCAAATTCATCCTTGCTGGAATAAAATTGTGGTTTTAAGACAATATAACTATTTTTCAATTTTGTGGTTTTTTTTTTTATTCTTTACTTAAACTATCATGTTACTTAAAAAAATTAGATTTGAAATCAAACCATCATGAAGTAATCATGTAAATATCAGTGGAATTAGTTTTTTTTTTTGTTAAATTTTGAATGGACGGAAAATAGTATAAAAAAATCCTTTTAATTTGTTTAATTACACAATATAGAGAAAACTAAAGTTTTAAAATATTGGTTCAATTTTGTTTTATTGTTTTTGAAAGAATAGAGTGAAGATAAATTTAATAATATTTTATTTGCTTAAAAATATGCTTATGTCCCATGTATATATGTTGTATGTTACATTTAAAAGTATTAATGTTATTATAATTTTGAATTAAAAAAAAAGCATAGCCCTTGTAAATAAATGTATTTTTAATTCCAACTATACTTATTTTCTGTCTCTGTTATTCAGGAAATATTTATAAATGATAATACAAATAAAAAAAATATTTACTTTTAAATAAATTATGAAATGTTTAGAGCTAACAAAAAATTGTATAGTTATTGAAATTTATCATTTGTAACATTTTGCTACCTCAGATTCATGTTATCAATATTATGGCCCATTCTGTTTAGTACAAAAATATTTCTTTTCCTTTTTTTTTTTAAATTTTGATATTAGGACTAAATACTACTATTTATAAGTTTTTCTTTTCCTTTTACTATTCTGAAGATGAAGCTAGGAAAAAATATGATCACACAATAGTACAGTAATCTAAATGACACAAAAGCAGATGCTTTTGAACAAATGTATTGCATGTACAGAGCATAAAAGCATTTCTTTCAATGATTGTTTAATTGAAGTGATTTATGCATTCTGTTGGTATGCATTTGTTTGTAGATTACTTTATTGTTTGATACTCTAACTTGACAGAATAATGGATGTATTATGTAGATATAACCATATATTTTTATTTGATTACTGTAAATCAACTTATGAAAAATTTTTAAGGGCAAAATGAATGAATGGGGAAAAAAAAGTTAACTTATCTTAATTAACTTAACTCTTCTTAATTACTACAGAAATGTAGAAAATTCTTTATAGAAACATATTTCAATTCACTAAACTTTTGAAGAAACTATAGCCTTCATAAAATTATATATACTTAAAAAAAGAATTATTCAGCTCTAAGTTATGAGATTCAGTTATTTTTTAAAAAAAGTTTTTTCACACATTTTTATTTAAAAAGACATTATTCAAAAGTTAAACATGAAATATACATTTCATACATACAATACACGTTTTTCTGCAAAAAGATTATCAAAAAAATTCAAATGCAAAGCACTATTAATTTTTTTTTTCTTCCATTCTCAGTCTTAGTAGTTATAAATATCCAAAGTTCACATATCTTTTTAAGAATTACTACAGAAATGTAGAAAATTCTTTATAGAAACATATTTCAATTCACTAAACTTTTGAAGAAACTAAAGCCTTCATAAAATTTTATATATATATATATATATATATATGCACACATATATATACATACACATAAATATATATGCACACATATATATATACATACACATAAATATATATGCATACACATACATATATACCACACACACACATATATATATAAAAGAGTGCTACTAACATGAGTTAACCCCTCTCCTTGGAAGCTGGAAGCACATGAGGGGGCCGGTAGTATTTAGCATTTTTGTGGCACTTTTTTCAATGAAAATTAGAATTGTGTCTGCATGTCAGGAAGATGCTTCCACTAGAGGATTAAGGACTAGTTTGATTTACAGACTCATTGAACAGTAACTGAACACATAACTGAAGCTAAACATTTTCATAAACCATATAAATTTTTTAAGAATTCAATTGGTATGTACCTTTGGATGGGAATTTATGTTCTTTCCTATTCTATGTTTCTCACCTGTTCTTGCTCATTTTTAAAGAATCATTCTTTAACCTGTACTTGGATTCACTTGCCCTATACATTCCTTAAACAAAACCTCAAATACATTCTGATGAATTTAACGCTATATAATTGCTACATGATTACTTTAAACATTTTAAGAAAAATTAAAGCAGTTGAATTTAGTTAAAAATGTGATTTTTCTTAATTCTAAAACTGATACTAAATAGTACATTATATTCAAATTTTATCAGCAGATAGTGAAAATCAAGTATCCATAGTAGTTTTAGAGTATGAGTATTTTTTATTATATTTACATGTTCAAAATAAAGTAAATGCTGGTAAAAATAGAATTTGAAATCCTTCTATACCAAATAGTGCATTGTGAATTTTAGGGCAAAAACATTTAATACTTTTATAGAAAAAAGAATTATTAAAAAATTCACTTCTAATGCTTTAATATAAAATAAATAAGATATCATACTCTTGCTAAAACACACAAAAATAATACATAAATATTTGATTTTAGTTAGTAGATAGTATCTGCAAAAATTAAATACTCAGTGCATAAACCAGTTTAATTATTTTCTAAGTTTTTAATAAAAGGAACAAATTCATAAAGGGACACATGAAATATATTAAACATTTAAATCCATATTCTACTCTTATTTGTTTTCCTAATACATAATAATAAATTTAAAATAAAGAGAAAATTTTCATAAAAAAATTGTAAATAACTAGATGTAATCAAAACACACACACACAAATTATATATATATATACATAAATATATAAACCTGCTGTAGCATAACATTTTTGTATTAGTTTTACATTAAAGCCCTAAAATACATATTGATAATCAAAAATATTCTTTGGGAGAATTATAAATGCATAAGTAGAATTTTTATGTATTACTATGCACATCATATAATGTTTTTTTTCTTCTAATTGACACCTAATTAAAAAAAAAAAAAATTGCACTCACGTGAATTTTTGAATTGGTTCACAAATTAAAAAAAAAAAAAAAAAAAACAATAAAAAAAAAAAAAGTTCTATGCACAGTTTTGAGAAAAAAAAAAAAATTGAAAAGTGTTTTGGTATGCCAAAACACCCTACCTACAACAATAGCCCCTAACATGGCTAATAAATGAAATTGAAAATGAAAGATAAAATTAAATGGAAAACAATTAATTTTTTGATTCCGTTTCATTGAGGAAATCGATTAGAAATGAACAATAGAAGCAAATCTATCAGTCGGCACAACCCATTCCAGTTTTGAATTGTTTACCCTAATTTTTACAGTTCCTCAACCTTCTTTGGTAAATTTACTAGAATACCTACCAAAACAGTTTTTTTTAATTCCATGACCTGTTTTTCCAAGTCTTTTACCTGATTGCGGAAATAATTCGTTTATAGGAGTTTTTTTCTCCTTCACTCTAGTTCCCCTGGAACCTTTTGATTTAGTTCTTTCGTTCTTATTGCATTCTTGTTGCAGCAAGCACTATCAGGGCTTGTCCGTAAATGGCTCTATTAGGGGAACTGTTTAATAGGATGGCTTAGGCATGTGTTGTTAGCTTTATTAGTTGACAGGGAGATCTGGCAGTAGTAGTAGGAGTGGTTTCAGAGAACATTAGCTTGTTTCTAGCTCAAACTTGTTGCATTTCCTTAACACTTATATCAGGCTAAAATGAATTCTACATTAACCCTTTTACTTGTGCCTAACTTACAAGATAAACTAGTGAAGCTCAAAAGACAGAAAAAAAATAATAAAATTCATTCCGAA
Organism: Nephila pilipes; assembly: GCA_019974015.1. Lineage (NCBI taxonomy): Eukaryota > Metazoa > Arthropoda > Arachnida > Araneae > Nephilidae > Nephila > Nephila pilipes. The sequence goes on from BMAW01113802.1 coordinate 407,818, forward strand.
ATACACAGACGTTAAATTTTAACATGTATAAGCTGCAGTTTATTTAACTGGTACATAAGGTAGTAAATATAACAATAGAGTTAAATTATTTGCTGTCGGAATAAATGTCTAGGTAGATGAATCAGAATCTATAGGGTTTTTCTACTTTTCTTATTAGAACGAGAAACAGATCATTATGGACGTTTGTAAAAAAATAAATTATGCCTTTATTACAATAATATTGTATAATTATTTTGAATGATACTATATGCAAGATTTTATTATGTTTTGATAACATATAATTACAAATACTATCTAAAGCTACATAAGAAAGAAAAATAGACCTCCATCAATATATTTATCAGTTCCAGTTCCTTTGATGGCTAACTTACAGAGTTCCAAATACATTACAGAAATTTTTTCTCGTTTTAGGCTATTCTTACATGTACAATAATGTAGAAGCATCAGTATTGAAGAACACTTATTTTTTTTAATAAATTGTGTACAAAGTTTATTAATTTAAAAATATCACATAATAATAAAATAGACATTTAAGCAAATTAAACCTCTGAAAAAATATTTAGCATAGTTTTTGATAAATGAAAAATAATATAAATTACTTATTGCATACATTTCACTAATATTTGTCAACTGGATATTACTAAAAAATAAGCAATTATAAAAAGTCATCAGAGTCCTTTTTTCAAATTTTTTTTTACTAATGAGTGATCAATATATATAACAAGCTTACTTAAATTTTTAACACAATAAATTAAATATAAAAATTCCATTTTAATGTATAATTAACTTCATAAAAACAAATTATTACTTCATGTGAATGTTTCACATAGATGAAAGAACACTCTGAGAAAACTGCATACAATTAAAGAAAAACCAGAATAATTACTGATCTGACAAATATAAGTTTTCATTCAAAAAGCAAAACCAAGAAACAGTCAGTTCATACAATTCAAAATAAAAGCATACACTAAATTAAAATATTTTGCCTTATTTCTTTACTGAAAATAGTAATTGTTTTTTTTTTACAAGAATACTTTTAATATTTCAGTACACTCTATTCAATGTTAATTATCCATTAAGTCGAAACTTAGGGGTAGCTTATTTTTTAACAAACTATACAAAAAAATAGAGACACAGTCTTAAATGGGAGCTAAAAAGGCCAAATTTCATAAGGCTTCAATACCTGATTCACATTTTTTTGGTCCTATCCTATCCAAAAACAAACAAATAAAATATCTATAATTTTTGAATTTGCAATGATAAGTTTAAGTATAATTATTACACATAAATAAAATATATTATATTTTATTATTTTCCAAATTTTTATTTTAATGAGTTGGGCCTAATATTCTGTCCACATCAAACATGCAAGAATTTTGTTTTGCTCAAGACAGAGATAAACAAGCTTTGGAATTCTCAGAAGTCTACAGATTTGGTCATGCATTTTTAAAATAAAAGTATGTAAAATAAGATTATTTTACAAGATAAAAAATCCATAAATCATAGCTTGTTATTTACCATGAGTTTCAAATAAAGTTCAAATTCTTTTCATATGCTTTTACTAAAAGCATTGCTCTTCATACACACAAGCATATAAATTTTAATTTCGATAAGGCATTTTAAATACATTTGACTTCATCACATTTTCACCTCATGCAAAACATTTCAAACCCAAGATAGTTAATTTGACATGATTCTATATTTCACATTAATTTTGATGTATCTAATTTCAATATCATTTATTGTATCACATTCCAAAAAACTCTGGAATGTGATACAATAAATTATTCCAAAAAAATTTGGAAAAACTTTGGATTGAGCAATCAAAAGAAATTTAGTTGCTTATACATACTTTTAAAAGCACAACACCAGTTCACATGTAAAACAATATAGTATATAATGTAAATATAGTTTAAACTTTGTTTCCAAAAAAATGAATCATATTGAATGACTTGCATACATATACACACACAAATACACATCATATGAAAAATAAAGATACAAAATAACATAGCAATATAAAATAAACACAACGTTATTTACAAATATCTTAAAACTCTTTTTTGGATGGAACAGCATCTTTGTTAATAGTTTTTCTGACGTATCATCTTTCTCTTTATTGCACAATATATATAAAAGAATCCTAACTTCATTCATAAACTCAATCTTAAATTTTAAGAAAAAACAAAATAATATCACTCATTACATTGCAATTCTAAAATAGTCAAATAGAAACAAAGTCAAATATTTTTAGGTTAAGAAGTGCAAGATTTCTAATAAAAATGAAAAAAAATATGATAACTGAATAATTATTTAATGAAATATTTGAAATTTTTAAATATATAGTATCACGATTTGTTTTGCAAATTTTTTTAAACATATACTGAAAAATTTTCTAAAGAAGTACTATTTATTAATTTGTTATTTATTTATAATTTTATTAATTTTTTTAGCACTATTAAAGAAGTATCACTGCACTATTATTTTTTTTTCTCATAAATAATTGTTAATTCTAAATGAAAAAAAAAAAATTCAAAGAGATATCTAGACTCTCAGGACAATTTCTTTTACACCAATTGAAATTAGATAAATGATTAATGATAGTTTTATTAATGACATTAAAATAAGAGAGAATTAAACTGTCAATAGATAGCATTCAATGCCATTCACAAAATTCTATGTTTTCTAAAATAATGAATAAGCTCTTTAAAAATAAAAAAAAAATTATACATTTAAAGCTTAAATAAAATAATAAGAAATTATTGATAGAAAATCATTATAACTTTAATGATTTTACTGTGCACAATGCAATACATACATAGATTTTAATCTTCAACTCAGAAGAGATAAAGATACACCAATAATTAAAAAAAGCATACATAACTGAAATAATTTCCTTTCTAGATCACACAACACAATAATGATAAAGATGAAACTTAACTAAATAACAAAAGTTTGTGCTTTAATTGAAAAACAACAACATTCATTTTTTATTCATTTAATGTTACCATGATATCTCCATCTTTTTTTATTACCTTTTAACACTGCAAAAGATTTTTTGGCTGACAGCATCTAGGCAACAACAACAATCTTTTTCATCAAATCCAAATCTAAAGAGAATTTTTTCATTAAGTAATTTATCATTATTCACAAGTTCTTAGAAATTCATGATAATTGATATGATTCAAGATTCTACAAGATTAAAATTTCTATAAAAAAAATTGGATTAATTTTTTTTTAAAAAGAAGAATTTTTAACAAAATTTTATAAGGCAACTTTATTTTCTCTAATTCATCACAATACCATTGGATACTTTAAAGCAAATCAAAATAAAACCATATTTAAAAGAAAAATTCCAACATACACAAAGAATTCCAGAGAAAACAGAAAATATGTTTAAATTTACATACATCCTTACATTCCAAACAAAAATATTCAAATACTTTAAAAAGGTTCCAGCATTTAGACCAAAAATTTTTCAAAGAACTTTTAAAAAATGTTTAAAATAACACTATGCTAAGACACTAGTTTTATCTCTTATACTATGTTATTACATATGAATACATTTTAATCAAAGATAGAAATGTGTCCAATAACAATACCAGTTTTATTAATGAAAAATATATCAGATTCTTGTAATTAAAAATAAAATTTTTATCATTGGACTTCCTTTTAAATTATATATATATATATATAAACGATAAAAATTATAAGATCGTTAGTTTTTTTATTCATTTGAAGATGTTAATTAAATAACACATTCTTCATGATTTTTAAATAGAGCTAATCGCACTTCTCTAATAGGATTGCACTTTACATTTTAAAGAATTCATTTAAGTTAAAAATAAAATAAAATAAATATTTTAACTTTAATAACTTATATCCTCTTCAGACTGAAACATAATTAATGTCTTATAAAATTAATTTTACCATATATATATATATATATATATATATATAAGCTTATAAATTCTGAAATTTCTGAATGTTTACTTCCAGTAAATTGTATTTTAATTACGATAAGTGAGCAAAAACACTGAATTATCAGTTTAATTTTTAAATTTTTTAATGCAACTACTTCATTTATGTATTTTTAAATTAAGTGGTAGACATTTTTGAAGTTGATTTATGAAAGTAAACTGCTTAAAATGAATTGAAATTTCCTAAAAAGTTTTCATTCTAAAAGAATTTGACAGTAAAAATATTTCAATCATTTATGATCAACAGACTCAATAGAAGTTTGAAAAAGACATTTTGTTATACATATTAATAAAAATAACAGGATTAAAGAACAAAAGTAGTTACATTATAGATATAATCAATCTTACATACATGTTTACATTTATTTTTCATCTAATGCTTAAAATCTCGGTTTTCTACAATGAAACATTTTTTAAATAAAAATGAATACTGATGTCCGAAAAATTAACAGAAGTTTAATTGAAATACTGTTACGAATTTCTGTTGATTCATATATATAGATTTACCTTCATGAAGTTACAAAATGATGTCCCTTAAATACATTTAACTAACAGAGTGATGAGATATGTACAATATTGTTAACTAATAAATCAAAAACAATAACAATCTTCATGAATGTAACTTTTCAAAGAAGTAGCATTCAAAAATTTATTTTGATTATGGAAATTTGATAGAAATATTGATCTAATATTTCTCGTATGCTAATTAAAAGTAAGTTATTTTTGTTTCCGCTTTTCTCAAAAGAATATTGAAAAAAATCATAAAGTTTTTCCAAGTTTTGGTAGAATTTCCCAAGTTACTAATTATTTCTCACATGGCTGAATTGCACATTTCGTGCCATTCTTAAAATTTTATTGGAAAAGTGAATTCAAAATTTGCTTTTGAGGGTGAAGAACAAAATTAAAAATAACATTTAATAATATAATTAAAATCTATAATATTTCACAAAAAGATTTACATTTTTTCTATAATATAATGAACAACCTCAAAAATCTGCATATTTTCTCTTTTTTATAATAATCATTTAATTTAGAAACATAACTTATTTGGTTTTTAATACATTTATAATCTTTATATGTGATCATAAAACCAAAATTACATATTTTTATACTTTTCATTAAAATCAACAATTTTTTATATGAACTAAATAATCGTGATTCACCCAATAATCAAAAAATCAGGTTTAATACACTAATGTTACAATACTATTAAAATATTCAATGTCACTTAAAAAAAAACAACTTTAGTAAGTACCACACAAAAATAATAATTCTTACATGCTTTTCATCCACTTGTTTGCTAATTTTTGTTCCAGAAATTGCATCTTTACTATCAACCTTCTTTAATACTCATTTCACTCAATTCCTTTATTGTTTCATCAACAAGACAAATAACTGGTACCAGAGTTTATTCCAATTACCTATAACAAACTTAAATGTATCTCTTCATTGTTTCAAAAAATTCATATCGTGTTTTAATATAGTTCAAATAATAATCTGGTTTTACTGACAAAAATGTTTATTTTGATCCTCACCAAATTTGTATAATTATATTAAACATGTTTTCTTATTTTTAGATCTAAATATACTTGGATTTGAATGTGTCACTTCTTTATCATATGAATAAAAAGATTTTTTTTTTTTTTAAAAAAAAACTAAGAATTCATAATTTTTATTCACTTTCTTGATATACTTTAAAAATATAACATTATTTCTGTATATAAATTGATTTATTAATCAGGCAATACAGATAACACTACAGTTTTCTTTTTCTTTATATGTTAACAATAACAGTGCACATTTTATAAGATAGATAAACTTCATATTCATATATAAAAATTAAATTTCAAAATATTAAAAACTATAACATACTGTTAGGTTACCAAAAACAAAGAGTTGAAAATTGTTTTTAACATAACATAATTTGAATTAAATACCAAACATTGATAAAAAAAAAAAATGTAACACACATTGCATTATTAAACATAAAAGAAAAAAACTTAACTTTTTCAATTTAAACAACATCAGAACACATCACAATGCTTATTATTTTGTACAATAATTAACATGTTTTTTCCAAGTTATTGATACCTAGGAAAGTTTTATTATTCTTTATTGGGTCACTTTGAAATTTTTAGAAAACATTTTGCAGTTCATAAACCTTGAATAATTTAGGAAAAGATTTATTACAAAAGACTTCAAAAACAGACCTACAGAATATTATTTCAGCTGATAATTATTAATCATTCTTACACTATAGTACATAAAGCCCTAGGATAGAGATAAGAATCTTGGTTCTTTTAGATGAACTGTTTTCTCCCTATAACTTAGGCTAACACAAAGTTCTCAAGAATATTTAAATAAATTTAATACTACAGTATTACTGCTTATCAAATATTTTGATGGCTCTACAATTCAGGAAAAAAATTATTTCAGTACAAGAAACCTATAGCATAAATTGATGGTAAATAAAAAACCAACCATTAGTGAGTAAAAATATAACTTAGGAGATAACTATTTGATGCTTTTAATTACTTTTTAAATTATTTTCAATACGTATAACAAGATTCTTAGAATGACTTTGCAAACAGTATGGTTTATCAATGAAAAAATATTTAATTTGATTAAAAAAATTTTCAACTCATTTAATCTGATACATAATTAAAAAAGAATACTCATTTCAAGGATAACAGTTACACGTAGTACTAAACTTCACTGCCAGAATAATTAAGATATTTTTAATAATCATAGTGTCTCCCTCTTTGTTTTAAATAGTGGATTCAGCTGCATAGAAATGAAAATGTTAAAAACAGCCATCACAGACTTGTAGGGATAACTCAGTAATTATCACTCACAATAAATTTAAACTTCAACCATGAGTGAAATGAATAAGTTTATTTCTCTCTAAGAATAAGCTTCCCATTGTTGAGTCTAGGAAACATTCAATGCACACTATAACACTAAAGAACTATATGGCACTTTACTCTACACATGTATATTGAAATATCATATTTTGGTTTTCTCTTATCAGCAGGAATAATTTCATTAATTTTGCACATGTTTTGGGGAATACAATTTATTTTTAAGTATAAAAGTTGCAAGAGCATTTTATTTTGAAACATAATTTGTAAAATAGCTAGCATTCATTAACAGTTAAAAATATTTTTGTCCTAAAAAGACCACAAGAATCATCATCAATGCTGAAAAAAAAAAAAAAAAAAAAAAATGAAAGAAAATGTATGCAAAGAGTCTTAGGTAAAAAAGAAAATTCAATTACCAAGGTCAATACTATTAAGACATAATCCATTTGAACATTAATTTATGACAACCAAAGGGAAAAAAACATGTAACTACAAAATCTGACAATTTTTTAATTATTTTAATATAAAAAGAAACACCATTACAATAAAGTAAGAACACATGAATATCAATGAAAATGTTTCAAGTATTTAATATTTTAAACAATTTAAACACATTCATATTGTTATGATAATTTTGATTTATAATTCTATCAATTACATTACCAAGTTATACACTAAAATTGTGAAATATTTTAAACAAATTTTAAGAAAAATATAAGCATGATTTTTATGATGGTTATACTACTTTAATCTATGAAGAGACAGAATAATCTCTTCAGGTTAGCAGATATTTATGAATTAAAATAGACCCTATAATTTATCTAAAATCAAATAAGCTGTACTCAAAAATTCAATAAAATACAGTTATAAAATAAGTATTCATTTTACATTATGATGCAGTGCTTTACCAGGAAATAAATCTACAATTCTTATGAATGTTCATTCTTGAACTTGTATCAGTATGTTACCATTCTAATATAGGTCAGAGAATTAAATTATAAAGTCAATGAATGAATAAACTATAGAATAATTAGAGTCTAAGTAAAATTCTCCTAAAAAATATGATTTGTTTGTAGTAAAATTAGTACAGAATGTTTAAAACACAGGTCTCAAACTTTAAAAATACAACCACTTTAAAAACTGAATCTAAGTGACTGAATTTGCTTGTCTGGATATTGTGCTTATTTTTTTGTTGTTATACCATGTGGTTTGATGAAAATTTGATACATATTACATTTAATATATTGATTGGAAAATATATACACATTCAAAAGTCTTCTCGATCCTATGACTCATGAACCCCAATTTGAAAACACTAGTCTAAATAGTTAGTTTAAAAATTCTTTTAATCAACTAATTAATTCAAGACACAAAGTATTCGAACAGAGAAAGTTGAGGGGGGG